>JAODGC010008488.1:19555-30433 GCA_027574925.1 Ecitoglossa quadriceps | reverse complement strand
CAACGACAAGGCAGCGTTGGTGACAAATTGTAATTCACGGTAACAACACCTACACTTACTTAAGCCATTTGCACATGTTTCGAGGAAGAATTCTTCTACACCGGCGATGATGAACCAACAATGACCGACAGAAAGCATTGAACAATGGCAACTTAATACGGGTTTATCTTCTGCAGCATCGTGTCATATTTTGGTGAGTCAAAAACAACAACACTCATTGCGGTTATTGGTCGGGAAACAAAGTTGTAATCAGTTTAAATCAATGTCTAATTAGCAATTATCTCCAGACATTGAAGTCTGTAAAAAAGTCGTTCTGGTTTTTCTTGATAATAGTTTCCTCTTTAGAGAGTACGAAATGATGCAGACAAAGTAATAGCTACTGGTTAGTCTTCAGGTAATGTCACCGACCTTACCGCATTCATTAATTAATCACGTATTGACATTATCAATCAGAATCGGGTTTACAAGTTGGAACATAAATAACTCGGGCAAGGAATAAGAACAAAACATTCTTTGGGTTGACATTTACTCTGTTCCTGACATTCAAGATTTTTGGAAGCAAAAAAGTCAATGAAAATAATATATGCCGAATTAGAAAGAGTGGAGGACTAGAAGATGTTCTATACGTCTTCATTTCTTAATTTCTCTAGGAAATATAGTGTGGAGTGTAAGTCGTAATCACAAAGTTTTCATTTAGAGCCTATTATCGTGTAATAACATGTTTGATGGGAATATTTCCATATTCTTCACACAAAACAGCAAATTTATGAGAATATTATACAAATCCAGCGAAGAAAAATAAATAACAACGTCGGCTAGCAAAAGAACCACCAAGATTGATATAAACGACAATCAATTTACATTTGCATTTATTGACAATGCACAACAATCGATTGTAAATATCAAATGTCACTATAGTCTACTTTATTTTATTTATTTCAATAAGAAATATCAATTGACATTAATTATATTAACTGATATGTTTTTTTTTTCTTATTGGGAAATTACCGTAGCTTTGAATGTATTCTTTGATAAGCTCCTTTGAGTTTTATGAATCAATTTAAAATATTTTCGGGGGCGAGCAGATGCGAACTTTATTCAAATGTGTCTGCTCCAGATGTGGCCAGGTATTAAACTTTGTTTTCTTTCTTAATCGTCTCGCCTTCAAACGAAAAACTGGATCTAGACTGAGCAAATTATCTGGTTTTCACAAAAGATCCGAATGTATAATTAAGTGTTGTTTAAATTCGATTAATTTACGTTTATGCTTCCGATTCAGTGATATATTCAATGCTAATAGTATTTGAAGTGATATTCGTTTGGTACTTACAATTATGTGAAGCTTCATTGTGATGTGTAGCATTAGCAAATCATAGCCTCAGGATTATCCACCGGAAAATGCTGGAGTTAAAGAAAACGATATTAATTAGAAACGGTTGAAAGTCAAATTAAAACAAATCGAAAACTTTTGCTCCTCATAAGTTAAAGTTGACACTGTCGAATGTAGACATAAAGTGTCTAAGGTAAAGGTATACCTCTAGCTTGGTTTTATGCTTAATGCTGTCAAGAGCAAACGATAATTAGGTATGCTGAGCACGAAAAGGCTTGGTGATTATATTTTCATTGTTATTAAGGGACGCACGTGATGTGCCACTGACCAACATTTTCTACTGGCATTGACTATAATATGGAATGGAGAAGCAAAGAATTTATTTAGCTAGACGACAAGATTCTGAAGAAAAGTGAAATATTTTATCTTTGATTGGAATTTTCAGTTGAGGATTTTCTTCTGTTCTGGATGGATGATTTTATGTAGGTACTTACGTTTGTAGTGTAATTACACACTTGTTATTGTTATATTGACGAAAATAATTACATGTATCTCAAGGTACACGACACAAACAATCTGCACACGCGCGCTTCCTGGAGGACGAAGAGCACGCGGCGTCGAGCGGGCGCGAATTGCAGGTGAAGAACGCGATCCTCGGAATTAAATAGCGCCATTAGCACTCCGAAGGAGGAAGAGTAGGAAGAACAAGAATACCGGGGACCAGCCAAAAAAGACCGGCTTGGATGGATGTGGCCATCGTGACGTGCAACTGGGACGACGCAGAATGATAATGGGCAATTGACATGAAGTATGGACTGCAGATGATTTGATTACATACTAACAATGACAAGGTTAATTGCTATTAAATTGCTACGTCACACGAGAAAAGGTGGATTGTTTAGCAAAGGGATGATGCGGAAATTGTTGCAAATAATTCCAGGGCTTTCAAAGTGGTTTTGGAATCTTGTGATTCGTTTTAAAGTTAATCGTATTAAAAGAACTTTGAGAAGGTTGCAGTGGGTTGAATTCAGAACCTGAGCGTAGCTAATAACCATTGGAAGTGAAAAGAAGAAAATAAGTTGCAGGTGAATCTTTAAACTTAGGCACTGACTAAATTTATGGTTTGATCTGTAAAAAGAACGAGGTGTGAGAAGCAAAGCGAAAAAGTGAGGAAATTACATTAACCATACTTCTTTTACTCTGCTTTTTACAAAAGAAGCAAGGACCGCACGGATACCTGTGAGATAGGTAGTTTTATGTTACACTCGAAGAATATTTATGCAGACATATTTTTGGTAAAGGTTCTCATATAAAATCTCTTCCAACCCCATCAAAAGCATTAAAAACTGCTTGAAAACCTTTTAAAATCACATTAAGTCAATTCAAAGGAAACCAAATAATCCTAAAACGAAAAATGAGCATATCTTGGTTTCATTTATTTTTTAAAGATTCCTAAACGTTCTATATAAATATTTGGGCGACGCGGGTTTTATTGTTGAGATCATAATCAACACTTCCACATCTCCCATCTGCCCATCTCAAAAACTGTCAATACCCCTAGTGATTGATGCAGTATAATTAAATAACAAGTTTATTTGCAATATTGTTCTAGTAAGTAATCTGTCAACCGCCTAGAAGAATGAAAACATCTTAAGCCTCTTCATATCTACTTGTTAACACTTGTTTGCATTGACAATTAAATTAACTTAGTTACATCCAGCTCCTACATAACCTCCTACTGAAAATACATTCTCCAACTAATTTTTCTTCCGTATTTCAGTTAATTTGAAACTCTCTTTGGTAATCAAACCCCTTAACCTTAAAAATAACCAGTAAAAATCCACCAGTAAGCACTTGAATTGCAAATCAATTGCAGTTAACATTCTGCACGCTGGGCGCGATCAAACAGAACTATCCCGCGTGTGGGCTTCGTAAGTACACTGCGCGCAATATGCGCAATGTCAGCGTCGATTAGGTAATGTTATTACATGTTTATGACTTTACGCATTTTACACCGGCCCGCCACTAACAAGCGGCAAGCGAGGCGAATGCACTCGAAAATCTTCCAGCTTACATTCTGTACTGAAGCCGAGAAAAAGTGCGAAAGCATGACATGAATGACGTGGGGGCTTGCGTGCTATTGAACTTGACGTGCGTATAAAATTGATTTCGAATATTACCAAGATGATCTGATAATATGATAATCCTCTGGAGAGAGATTTGCGGTTTGATCTTGAACTTATCAACTAAAATGTCAGAAAACGCGTAATAGTCGTTGACGTGCAATTGATTTTGAAAAATTATTCTGATTTGCTATTAATCCTTGATGATAAAAAAAAAGACCAGAGTTGAAAAAATATAGGTAATTAAGGTAATTAATTATCGATTAGGTATCATTCTGGCAATACAAATATAGGAAAGCATTAATTGTAAGTAGTTTAATGTCTTTATATCAAAACTTGTTTTTATTAAATTTTTAATTGTCTCCTAATTACGTATACTAATCCAATCACAAAGGAATTATATAGTTTACAGCAAATTCTAACTCGGTTAAAATTGTTTTCTTCGAAAAACACAAACAATCTGCTTCTTCGATAAAAAAAAATATTGAATAACCTCAAAAGGTTTACTTGAAATACAATTAAGGAATATAATATTAATAAAACTTTAATTCTGAAAGTTCAACTTTTTTTTAATTTGTACAATAAATCATAATATATCGTCGATTAATGATAATCGGTCATCCTCTAAACTTTTATGATTTGTGCTTTGTTCTCTTTGTAGTGCATTGAAATAAAATTTCGAAGAAAAAACAACTTTATATAGTGTTAGCCTATCAAGTTCTAAATGCCTCATATCTTATAAGTAACTTAAGTCATTTGTACTTTGCATATTAAGTCATAACTGAAGAACTGTTTCAATTCTTACGTCCTAGTTGGAGACATAAACAATTTCCCATTGTGTCTGTAAGCCATGATATTGTGTCATGTCATTAATACCATCTAAAATTGAATTAAATTGATTTAAGTCGTATAGATGGATACTTAAGCTACTGTTGAGCTTATTACTATCTCAATTGTGTATGATGTATGGCTGCAATCAAAAACACAGTTTTGGTTTTGAAAACCATTCTTTTCATTGGAAAATAAAAATTCTTACTGCAAAAGTTTGGAGGCATCACATTGTACTAGTTTGCTTGGGTATGAATTATTTCTAAAAATCCACGTAATTTGAAGAAGAAGAAAAAAAAAAATCTCATCGAATGCCATTGATTTATGGCAGCGGTATGGATAGTTTATGATGCCCAACAACACGTCGAGTTGTTCTTCGACGTGTTGTCGCTTCTTACAAGCTCACTTACAACAAGTCATCACTTGTTAACTTGTTACAGCCGCAAGAAATGCTTACGCTATCGAAATTCAAACCGTGGACACGAAAGTCATCAAGATCACACATAAATCGTGTCTGGGGATTTACATTACGATGGGGACAAAATTGCAAATTACAAATTGTTTGTGACCTTACATAATAAACCATAACCAAGTTCATTCTAAAAATGTTCTCTTCTTAAAATTCTTAAATATTTGGAGATGTTTCTCAGATTAACAAAGAACTGAGAGGATTTCTTATGAAATCTGTGTTTACAGTATTATTTGATTAACTTGACTTTGAGTCTTGTTATTGTATCGATAACGATGACGGAATGCATTTTCGAGTGTTGCAGCTCATTAATATGTATTAAGTCTGAAGTGCATTGTGGCGCATACAGTGCAAACTGGTTTGTTTAGTGCTTAAAAGGCAAAAAATTATAATTTATCTCTGCTACTTTAAATTCCAACTCTCATAATTTACAAACTCAACAAAAGATGAAAATATTTCTTCCATATTGGATACCACGTCAATTTATGATATAAACCAGTCATAAATAAATTTGAAATAAATAAATGATATCACAATTATTAACATCATAAATCGTTTTGTTTCATAATTTTCATAGATTGTAAGTGTTACTTTGCTTTGTAAACGCCCACAGCCCAAAATTTAAATAAATGTTTAAAATGACCTAGCTTAAATTTGGGGTGTTATAGCAATTGTAATAAATAAATTGGTAATATGGCAACAATATAGCAACAACATCTATAAAACAAATGATTTACGACTGGCTATTTCAAGTTGAAGACGATGGAATATCAAATCGGATAGAATACAAAACGTTGCAAATGAGCTGAAATAAACATGATGCAAAGTATTATATTTGGTCATTATACAATTGGGTTTGATCGCGAATTATTAGATAACTGTCACCAGACACCCGCTGAAATGTACCGTTCTGGTTTTAAATAAAGAGGAATAAATTAAATTTTATTCTAGAAGAAACAATAAAATGTTGTTCGCTATAATAATAAAACAGCAAAAAATACTTCATTTTGTATGGAAATATAATTAGTATAACTTGCTGCGAAATATTCGAAGGCATTCCCAGTTTGCTTTTCATGAATTTATTAAACTAACACACAAATTACAATTTATTTGAAAATACTGACGTGTTTTGTTCATGTTGCTTAAGAAATGTCTGATATTCACTATATTGAGTTGAATTTACTTTGACACTTACTGAATGTTGGATGTTGTAAAAATGTTTTCGGAATGTTGCCCATTCTTCAGTGACCCATTATAATTTGGGTTTAAGCTTAGTACCTGTAAACATTTGATTTAGTACGTAGTATCTCCGGTGGTGTCGCAGTCGGCGGACAATAATGCGCAACCTTCACGCTCACGACGCGAGCGCCACAAAGCCACCGAGGTCTAATGGCGACGAATCCTGGAAACTGTATGACAGTCGACACTCAGCCATCGCACGCACAACATCTATTGCAAGTTACTCTCCTCAAAACAAATTCCATATCTTATCATTTACCATTAGAATCACTAACTCATCTACCTAACCTAATAACACAACTTCCATAAGCAGCAATACAAAATAAACTCCATATAAGAAATAACATATACTGCAAAATAACACTAGTATAACCTTAATTTCTATGAGAAGCAATACAATACTAACTAAACACACCTCCCAAATTAATATAAATCATCTTAAACTGAAAAAGACGACATGCCGAAGACGTTTTTCAACATAAAACATTTAGTAAGACCATTTACACTTAATTATATAGCTTGGCATACAAATCCCATTTCATTATTTTCATAAACTTGAAATGAAATACAAGTTCTAGACAAAAACAGACTCCTGTTAATTGCAATAGAACAAATGCTCTCAATTTTTTTCACATCAGTCTTTTGATGATATTAATTTAATACAAAAATATGATTGACATAACCTCCCAATAAATATTGACTTTTTCTTATTTCCTTGTAAATAAATTTAGTAATTTATGACTAGCATTTAATTGAATGATGTGTTGTAACTAAAACAACAGTTAAATCAAATTAAACAATTTAATCTTCTCGCAAAAGGAATAATTGCTTAGGTGTTAAAATGTAGACATAATTATTCACCTTAGGTCGTGAAATTTCACGGAATTATTTGAATCTTCACACGAAGAATAATGTGTATTGAAGATGCGTAAATTATTGTAGCATCAATTAATCAAAATGTATTCGGACAGAAGAAATTTAAAAGCAAAAATTTCATCAGAGCAATACGTCTCCTTAATTTAACCGATTTGCTTCTTTTAACAACAATGTAAAATGAGCTATTTAAGTATTTACTAGTATTTCTCTTGTTTATGAAATTTATCAACACAATTTGTCACCAGCTTCCTATTCTTATCTCGCAACGTTCAGCCATAAAACACTTTACTAGACACACCATCATCATATTAAGTAATCTAATAGATAACTAATGGATGTACCATGTCAGATTAAAGTGAGCACTAGAATTATAGGCCTCTAGCATGATTTACAGCTGGTAAGATTCGACACCAATTCAACAAACTCACTAGCATAGCAGGATTAGACTTGGATTGAAGTATTTTATATTATTGCGGATTGGGAAATTAACGTGTTTTTTATTATAGACTGAGAGTTCATATTGGAAATTATTGTTTATTGCTGTTGCTTAAAGTGCTATGCGTATAAAATCAATTATCTCGCCATAAGTCGCTATAATAATTATTGGGTTAGCACAATGCAAATTATATCCACAAATTAAATAAACTGATTTCATTGAAAATTACATTGAATTACCGTTGGAATTTTAAATCCCACTTTTCAATTATATCATGACAGAGTGTGATAATTTTATGAGCATGATATTGCATTAGCAATCTTTTCTTGATTGGATTATTTACTTTTTTTCATCGTCATCGGTAGTGAAAATAAGTCTACTATTGCTCCCCCGAAAATGGCAACGAATCACCTTGAACTTGAGCCACCAGCAAGCTGCTAAAGCCGACCAAGACTTGATCCTTCTGAGCTTGTCGAGAAAACCTTTAACGAGTTACAAAATCACTACGCTTGCAAATCGAGCTTCTGACGTGTGGCTTGGTAATGAAAACCGACAGAAACATGAGCTTATACTTAAAAAAGATATACAGCAGGAATTGCATTTGATTGCACCATTAAATTCGACAAATGGAGAGTAATTTCACAATCGATTAAACATGTTCTATAAGTTTTGATTCAAATGCTTAGAAATATGACAAACATAAC
Organism: Ecitoglossa quadriceps; assembly: GCA_027574925.1. Taxonomy (NCBI): domain Eukaryota; kingdom Metazoa; phylum Arthropoda; class Insecta; order Coleoptera; family Staphylinidae; genus Ecitoglossa; species Ecitoglossa quadriceps. The sequence continues at coordinate 22,428 of JAODGC010008488.1, read as the reverse complement.
TACGTCTGGTATATTCATTCAAAACGCGATGAAATCAAGAAGATGATGTTAATTAGTTGGATTAGTTCTTCTGATCAATTAAACTGAAATAATTACACAAGAAAATCAACACGAAATTAACCAAGAGATCATCTGTCTGCTTTGTCGAAAGTTTCAGATCATTAACTAGCTGATAGAATAATTATTCGCGAGTAATATTATTTACTTATCCTACTTGATTATGGTCAAGTGTTCTAAATGTCTTTGTCTAGATTCCTGTTGCTCATTACGCACACGCTATAAATAGTTCATTCACGTTTAACATTTCAACGTTATTAACATTTAACATTAACGCGTTTACACTCATTCGGATTGACAGACAAGAGCAAGATCAATTCCAATGACAAAAAGACACAACACGAAATATGTAAATGTCAATCAGCTATCAATCCGAGCTCAAGTTGACGCTTTTGATTTTCAGATAACTTCAGCAACTTATTACAATCACCCACATAGCATAAAGATGTATCCATTACAAATTAAATTTACATAAACCTTCCATAATTTACCAAAGCTTACCAAGGACCGCACAAGAAAAAAAAACTCAATTATCAAGCGTCAAAGTTGAATAGACGCCTTCAACAACGTCTTTTCAACTGAATTCAAGCAAAACTAACGTGGGCGCTTCGAATTAACACTGTCATCACCTTTATCATTCGCACCTCAAGAAACACATACATTTACACACTGATTAAATTCTCAAGCAAATATTCTTACCAATTGAAGCTTCATCTCATATTACACTCTATCGATATTAACATATTTATAGTATTTTGCAAACAAATTTGTAAATCAATCGAGTGGTAAATGAGTGATAAAGTGAAGCGCAGATTGGATTTCAGATGATCATAAATAACTCCAGATGAAATTTAATATGTGCGCTAAACTTCTTCATACCTGATTGTGTTCACGCGTCGTCACTTTGGGAATTGAAATTTGTTTCTGGGAGATGACAGCGTGTAATTGTTCATTTGAATATGAAATATAAATATGAAATAATGAAATGTTCTAAAAACATCTCATTGCCGAAAATACTGGAATCGTAAAGAACATCCTGGTTGGATCAACTTTGAGGTTAAGGGCAGTTCCGTTAAAAAATTAAGTCTAGTTGATTGAGAAGTTCTCTGGCAATCAAATAAGATGTTTAAGTATTACCCATGTTTATTTTTTTTTTGAGAATTACAGTATTTAATATTAATTCGTCTACATTTATAATAATTTCAGATAGGAGGAACCAAGTCTAATTAATAAAAGCATTTTTAACCTACAAAATGCAACAATTTATGTTTATTTATATAGATTAGTTTTTCTTCTAGAAATTATTAGGGTTTTACCAACTTGGTCATATATAATTAATATTATTTATTAACATAAATAATTTTAAACACACTTGGCAGTGCACTGACTTTCAAATTGGTTGCTCATGGGTTCGAACCCTGCTAATACTTGTGTTGGAAACGGAAAGAGAGGTCTACATCCTTCTGAACAAACAGTCCAGATATCAGGCGTCGCTCAGTAGTGGGAGGTCGAGGATGGTCTTGGTTTATAACAGCCTTGAATAGCGATATGATTTCTTAGAAAATGCACTCCATTTGTTTTAACACTAGACGATAACAAATCCCAAAGTATCAATTCCATTGCGTTTATTTAAAGCAAGTGAAGCACATTTGTTTATACAGCGGTTCTAGAACTTCAGCGACTTCAGCATTTTCCAGCTCCAATATTATTCCTGAGCATATGTAGCTGCGCTGTGTTTTCAGATGACGTTCAGTGTTGTCCGCGCCTGCTAGCGATAAATAAGTTACAAAGACTTTTGCTGTGCACAGCCTAATAAATTAGTATTAAAATGTTTATAACATGTTTGGTTTTGATTCTTACCGGTATGCTCAGTGCCAATTCATTGACGAAAGAAATTGGAAAACCTAGAGAATTGTATGAAGCCAATGTTAGTGTACAACATAGTATTGAGATGAGCTTTCCCGAAACAGAGGTAATTTTATTTGTTTCTACAGCGCTCACCTGTTTCGGGTAGAATAGCGCTTTGATTGGTAAGAATTCATGTGAAAGAATGATCAATATTCCTCCTTATTAGTAAACACTTGCATTTTATTCATTGTGTAATATGTATAACTCAGATACACATGGATCATAACTATATCATCCCATACCGACTTGAAGTATTCAGTCCGAAAGCTGAACGTGCACATCCAATCTTCGTGGTCATACGTCAGGAAAACAGTGTAGACTCCTGGCAATTACCTCTACTAGTTGAAGCACCAAATCCTAACTCACCGACGGTATTTGTTGAATATAAGGAAACCGCCAGGACACTCTGTGTATCCACGAATAATTATGCTACTACTCTGAAAGGTCATTTATCATCTGCACAAAGTCACATAAGTATATGGATTAATAAAACAATATTTAATTTGTATGACTAATTTTCCCAATCATGTTTAGAGAGTGTCAAACACCTGGAGGCGTATTCTAACTTTACACTGACACTGTCGACTTTTTCCCAAGAAAATGTTACGGTATCCTGGCGAGCAAATCCTGTTTGGGATTTTTATCTTCTAGGTGATGTGCATAGGGTGGCTTGGTTTAGTCCTGGGAAGCCGGTGTATTACGCTTACGAATTTCCGGATGAGAAGACACAAACTGTTCAGTTGCAAGTACAATCAGTGGATGATGTTTGTTTTACATTATCTATTCAACCACATATTGTAGGCAGTTATTGAAATAAGTTGCAAGTGGAGAAGGGGATCTTAATTTAGTTATGGTGAAAGTAAAATTTTCCTGCTACCAACGTTACCTTTCTTGGGCATTTCTGATTT
>JAODGC010008488.1:0-19455 GCA_027574925.1 Ecitoglossa quadriceps | reverse complement strand
AGGGGATCTTAATTTAGTTATGGTGAAAGTAAAATTTTCCTGCTACCAACGTTACCTTTCTTGGGCATTTCTGATTTCGATAGAGATAATTAACATAAATTGATAGAAAGACTCGTTGGCTACACAAGAAGGTGTTTTGCATTAATTTAAGTGAAATAGTTTAGCCACTGCAAGTTATTTCCTAAAGTATTATGTTAGTTAAGAGAAAATATTGAGGAAAATCTATAAATTTGGCCCTAACAGCATAAGATCCCCTCTCTCAACAACAATGAGAATATTCTTTACATTTGGAACATATTTGTTTATTTTCACTCTTCTTACTTTTTAGTGTCCCATTTATGATCTCCATGATCATGTCACATACCAAGGCAAATATCTAACAGTTCAAAATAAAGGCGGCTTAACAATCTATGTAAGTTATACCTAACAAAATGTAAACACTTTTAGAACCTTTTCTTAATTGCAGCGCAAAGACTTTGAATATAACAACAAAGCTAGCTTTGTCGTTGTTTTTGTCGCACATGCAGACAACTTCGAATGTGACACTCACGAAACAGTGCACCAAATCGACACACCCGAATTCAAAGAAAACCATCAAGATTCTATGGCAGCGTTCCAAATTCAACCATCCAAGCGAGAAGATGAATACAGTCTTCCAATTTCAGTACTGCTCATGGGAAACTTGGGACTTTGTCTTCTAATCATGTTGATAACAATTCGTCGTTGTTCTCAAACACGAACATTGCACGAAGCAACATCACACGTAAATCGTGATGAATTACTTACCAAAGATGTGGTTGATAGAATTCAAAACAAAAAGCGCTTGACGATAGCTGATTTTAACCATCAAGCACGTAACAATCGACGGATGGCAATGAGTTATTTCTGGCATATATTCAACATTGCCATTTTCTACGGCGTTCCTGTGGTGCAGCTGATGTTGTTTAATCAACGCGTGAGTTAGTGATATAAGGCAACTATAAAATCCTGAATTTGATATTTTTAGACTGTGAATTATACGGGAGATTTGGATCTGTGCTACTATAATAATCTATGCTCACATCCATTGTACTTCAATGATTTTAACCATGTGTTTTCTAACGTGGGCTATGTGACTTTCGGGGTTTTGTTTTTGCTCATTACTGCTTTCCGACATTGTTGTGTGCGGATTAAAGAAGGATGCGGAATTCCAAAGTTGTTTGGGTTGTATTATGCAATGGGGGTGGCATTAATCATCGAAGGTGTCTTGTCAGCCAGTTATCATATTTGTCCTAATCAGACAAACTTTCAGTTTGGTGGGTACTCCTCACCGACCTTTAGCTGCAAAATAATTCTATTTTCTAATATTTCCAGATACAAGCTTTATGTATGTAATGGCCGTGTTAATCATGGCAAAACTATATCAGAATCGCCATCCTGATGTGCAAGCGAGTGTCTATAGTACCTTCACTGTCCTGGGTTTGAGTGCAGTGGTCGCCATGTTTGGAATTCTCTATAACTCTCCACATGTCCTCAATGTGTTTCTAGTTATCTACATAGCACTTTGTGTTTATATGGCTTTCAAGCTTTATTTCTTTACCAAAGTTACTCGTAGAATTTGCAAGAATTTTAGGAAACTTTGCTCTGGATCTGGATTTTGCACTGCATTGGCTCCGAAAAGACCAGGTATTACCATAACATCAAACTATAATTCAATTTGTCAATTTATGCAATTTGCAGCATTATTTATATTTGTTCTGATTGCATTCTTGATCAATATCAGTATGGCTTTGAGTGGCTTCTATTTATATCCAAAGACTGTTGATTTTGGGACCTATTTACTCATGATATTGATGGGTAATGCTGTGTTGTACTCAATTTACTATATGATAAGGAAGGTAATATTTACTATCACTTATTATTTGATAACAAAAAAAAATGCCGTACGAATTGTGTTTATAGATCCTGTCTGGGGAGAGTCTATGTTGGGAAGCTATACTTTATGGGTTGCTGGCATTGGGTTTCTGGTTGGCTGGTGGATTCTTTTTCTTTCAGACAGAAACCCTTTGGTCTGTATGTTCACAAAGTACTACAGTAAAATCTGGATATTCGTTATGATTTCTTTTGTGTTTTAGAAAACTCCAGCACAGTCTCGACTCTTGAACAAATCATGTATTCTCTTTGGTTTTTATGACACCCATGACATCTGGCATATTCTAAGTGCACCTGCACTTTTCTTCAGTTTTGCATTCCTTTCAGTCATGGATGATGATCTCGTTAATACTGATTGGGAATATATAACTGTATTTTAATTATTGCTTTTAATTTTCAACTCTAATTCTATTAATATATTGTTTATGTAGATAAAATATGGATTTGGTTGGTTTCCCGCTTCTTATCTAATTCAATAGGCTTTATCATACTAATCGTATAAAATTATTATCAAACTAGTGGCTTAGATAAGTGTTCTATACGTTTTTTAACATTGCAAAGTATTTCATTGTAATCAATTGGACGTTTTATTATCCTCTACGAATTGGATCTATTTGTAGTGTTGTTTGGTTTGGTATTTTATGGTCAGTTCTAAAATAAGTTATGTTTGTGACTCTTTGACATCATCTTCATTGTAGTAATCGAAGGGACCTAGCATCCACCCAACTATTGCCTTTCAGCAGACCGCCCAAGGTCGAACTGCAGATATTAAAAGAACATCATTACCACTAAAATTATGTTTTTGGGATAGCGAATTCACGTTATATTTCATGCGTATGGGCTTTTCCCATATCGCCTCCCGAGCGGATGGCTGATTAGATAGATACCCGTACCACCAGTTTACACAGAATTGCACTCTGCCGTCGTAAATTGAGTAATTTAGCGGTATGTTACTCATTCTCACAGTAACACGATGGGTGCGCGGACGTTTGTTGTGTCGCTCTTGGTATGCATTATGGTCGCGTTCTGCAATGGGGAAATCCGCGATGGAGTTGCCGCAACCATTTATAGATATCAGTTGAAGGAAAACTACAGCGTGACTGAAACAGTGGAAATTCGTTTCGGGGACACAGCTGGACCAGTAAGTTTCTAAAATCTAATTCTACTGAGTAGTTGATTGAACAATAAGGAGTATAAACCTGGTTGGAGTCGGTTGGAGTGGTTATTGAATGGATAGTTCATGGTTCTAGGGAGGTGGTTCAATACCATACCGCGTGGAAGTAAGCAGTACCGGAGCGGAACGCAATAATCCGGTATTTGTCGTTGTGCGTCAACAGAAACACATTCTCTCTTGGCAATTACCGCTCATGGTCGAATCCGCCAACCCAAATGCACCCAACGACTTCATTGAGTATGTCAACACCGGAAGGACACTTTGTCACTCCATGGCAGATTATAAAGGGAGACGCATGCAAGTTGAGAGCTCCACAAGTTCATTAAGTATGTCAATAACAATTAAATCAGTTCCTTGCAATTTTTTATCTGGGATATGATGTTCTTAGACAGGGGCAAAGTGTTTGAGGCCAGTACCAACTTTACTGTATCACTCTCGACTTTTTCCCCGGTACCTGTGTGGGTAACATTGAGAGCCGAACCAGTCAAAGACTACTTCATCGAAACTGGGACATCCTACAATGCTACATTTTCTCCCAGTGAGCCAGTGTACTTTGCATACCAATTTACTGACAATGACGTGAAAACTGTTTACCTCAAGGTCACCTCCGACGACGACACATGCTTCACTGTCTCAGTGCAACCTCACATCGTAAATATACAATTTACCGTATGAAAATATTTATTACGCAATCGATTTGTTCTTGTCTGTCCCAGTGCCCAATTTATGATCTGCAAGATCATATCACCTACCAGGGTAAATACCAGACTGTTCAAAATAATGGAGGACTTGCCATTCACGTAAGCACCCCACTTTCATCAAAACTCATCCTTTTATAAATGTCATGCTTTTATTTAGCGCAAAGATTTCGAAAACGACAATATCGCTGCTTTTGTCATAGTTTTTGTCGCTCATGCGGATAACTACGAATGTGATACAGATGCAGCAGTACCATTCGCGAAGCAAGCTCGTTTTAAAGAAAATCGACAGTTTTCCAATGTGCAGTTTTCAGTAAGAGCTTCCAAGAAACGCGGGGAATATGATATTGCTATCTTTTCTCTGCTTGGCTTTAATTTGATGCTGTGTGGTTTGATCGGTATCTTGACTTATTTATTCTATCGATGTGGAAGTTATTATCGCTCCGAAGATCAAACAGGTATCTTGTATTTAGTCTTAATAACCAACATAAGTCCTTGGTTTATTGCAATTTTACACTTTCAGATACAAATAGAATAAGTACAGTCGATGAACCCATCACAGATGAAAAAGTTGCTGAGATTCATGAAGATCCAGAACCGAAATTGTCCAATTTTATACGAAGAACTAAGCGAAATCGACGTGTTGCCTTGAATTATTTTTGGCATATTACAAATATAGCCATTTTCTATGGACTGCCAGTTATACAACTTATGGTTTTCTATCAACGTGTAAGTAGTGGTCAAGTTAGGAATAGGATTGTAATTAATGTAGACTGGCTTTAATATGTTTAGGCTCTTAATTATAGTGGTGACCTAGACCTCTGCTATTACAACAGTCAATGCTCACATCCACTCTATTTCACTGACTTTAATCATGTCTACTCCAATCTTGGATATGTGCTCTTTGGCATTCTCTTCTTGGCAGTGACTGCTTTCCGGAATTACAAACAGCGCAATTCAGCAGGATGTGGTATTCCTAAACTGTACGGATTGTATTATGCTATGGGAGTTGCCCTCATTTTCGAAGGCGTTCTCTCTGGATGTTATCACATTTGCCCCAATCAGTCCAACTTTCAATTTGGTAGGTACCACCGAACCACTGAATTATTATTTTGCACCAAAATAGTATTTACCTCATTTTAACCGTATACTTTATTATTTCTAGATACAAGTTTCATGTATGTCATGGCAATGTTAGTCATGGCAAAACTCTATCAAAATCGTCATCCCGATTTCCAAGCCAGTGCCTATAGTACTTTCACAATCCTGGGTGTAAGTGTGACAATAGCCATGCTTGGAATCCTCTTCAATTCGTTACCAGTGTTGATCGTTTTCTTTATCCTCTACGTCATTTTCTGTGTCTATATGGCATTCAAGTTGTACTTCTTTGCGAATGTTATTCGTCGTGTAAATGCGATTTATATTAATGTCCGACAGAGGGATGGTATTGTGCAGGGCTTGAAACCAAATCGACTAAGTAAGTGAAAGGTGTGCTATAATAGAAACATGCAGAAAGTTTGAATGAATGTTTGTTTTAGAGTTATTCATTTTTGTAATTATTGGTCTCTTGATCAATTTTGGAATGGCTATTAGTGGATTCTTTTTGTATCCCGATAATATTGACTTTGGAACTTATCTATTGGTGATTCTCATGGGCAACGCTATTTTGTACTCTGCATTCTACGTAAGCATGAAACTTGCGAATAAGGAAAGAATTTGCTTCGAAGCGATGTTGTATGGAATCCTCGCACTTGCTTTATGGATAACTGGAGGCTATTTCTTCTTTAATGCAGCAACAGTTTGGTCTGTAAGTACAACAGCAACTCACATTAACGCACATTGCAAATTCTCTTTATTTATCTCAGAAAACTCCAGCGCAATCTCGCTTACTCAACAAAGACTGCCTCATTTTTGACTTTTATGACACCCATGATATTTGGCACATCCTGAGTGCCCCAGCTTTGTTCTTCACTTTTTGTTTCTTGGGGGCCATGGATGATGATTTGGTACAAACCCCACAGGATGAAATTAATGTATTCTAATATTTAGCTTTTAACAATTGACTTTCATTCATGACATTTTCAGGTATTTTAGCAAAGTTTTAATGTGTTCTTACATTTTATGTTCTTTTTATTGTTTCGATTGTATTCCTATGACATAATATTCAATAATGGACGCATGATGCTGTCAATTGCAAATACCAAAACGAGGATGTGTTCATATTATCAACGACAAATAAATGTGTGTTTGACATCTTTGTATAACATGCAATGACGCAAAGAATAGTCTTTTGTTTTTCTGTCGTACTTTTCTTGCGTACTGCCACATGCAAACCAAGGAAGAAATTGTAGTATATAAGGCAAGTCTTTCATTGGCATAATCAGTTCAGAAACAACTTGTCTCGTGGATGTGGAACGATCAAAACCTCTAAGCCAGTGAAACGAGAGAAAATTATTTTTTGAATTGGGAGTGACTTGACTTGAGAATTATGATGTAAGTACATTAATTTTAGTTCTAAACTCCATGTCAATTAGTCTTCTTTTCAGAACGAACATGGATTTACATTCAAAACTTTATCTTTATCTCTTCATATTGACTGTGACAATATCTCTGAAAGCTTTTGCTTTCCCAGCAGTTCCTGAAGATGATCGCTACGTTGATCGAGAAGTAAGTTCATAAGTTTATTTCAGGAGATGTTAGCTGATTTGTTTTATTTCTGGAAAAGTTTGCTTCCGCTGGGGGACATCAATTCGCCAGATGGCTAATTTCCAAATTGCGCAAAAGTGAAGAATTTCTTCCACTTCGAGATGAACTAAATGCCTCTGATTCTGCGGTTCGTCAACCACCTTATCGCCTTCCTCTTAATGGGAAACGCAACTCTGAATTGACCAGTGTCATGATGGGGTTCCCGAAGTCAATGATTGATAATGGTCGTTGATTCGTACTGGTTCATAAGCAGTTCTGGCAAGTTGTTAAATCATATTTATGCGTGCGTTTAAGACTTCTTAGGCATACATATTTATGTTAATTGCAAGTAAACCTTGAGGAATTGTATGCAGTATTTTTAATTAATATTAAAATTATCACAAATGTGCGTCGTACTTACGTGTTGTGTGCAATAAATTGAAAAATTACTTTTCGTTTTTTTATCGTAACAGATTTGAAAAAGTTGAATTTGGATTGTGAAATGTAGCGCACTCTTGTAGTGAATTCATATACTGTCAGTTTGAGTTCTTTGTGTCAGAGGTTTACATTTAATATTAAGAGATGGTGGTATATACTCTATGTTGACAGCTTAAATTTAAATTTTAACACGAATTTTCTTTTAATCTCTTCATTTTTTCAAAATTTGCTTATAAAAAACCTAAATTAATATAAACTAGCTTTGAAGACGTCCTAAGCACTAGAATTTTATTCCATTTTAATTGTCCAAAAAAAAAAAATAAATGAGTGAGCTGCCAAGGGTGGGTTGCCATCAACATTAACTCTGAAAATGTAATTGATTTATTTATCCCGTCGCATTCGTTCTGAATTTCTCGAGTTTCGCGAAACACTGTACCCAACCACTAGTCCATAACAGTGCAGTTTAGCGCATCCTGGCATATCCCTTTGTGCGCATTGTCGGCATTACCCCTCTCTATGCCGTCGTTTTGTTCCAGCACCCGGCTTCGTCGCGCACCCTCTCGAAACGAAGGAAACTGATTGAAACTCCCCAACAAATACAATTGCGCTCACGGTACTAACCGTACTAACGGTATTAACTCTATTACGAAACGTACCGTGACGTGCAATTAAACAGAGTGTCACAGTTATCTGCGATTGGAGTGAATTTAATCATATACTGTACAGTCAAGACGTGTACGATTGGAATAGAGGATTACAATGAAGAATTTCTAAGTTTATCGGGATTTTTTTAAAAAAGCTTGGGTTTTACAATAAGCTGCTATTGTCACACTCTGTATTGACATTATGTTCGGCATTAATACAACGTAGGGGTGCAAAGCCCGTAATCCGAGATGCTCACGACGCGCTCATTAAGGCATTACCCTTAATGGATCCATAAATGCGACGACATCGATTTAAACGACTGTGAAAACGTCGCTACCCTTCCGTAAACAGCGTCAACATGCCAGCGACAACATGCACCCGCATAAGAAAAAACCACGAAACAACAACCACGCAAATCGCACAAAATGTACCACTAAATAGCTCTACAACTTCCTACAGTTTCACGAACATGATAAATGTTAATAAGTTTGCTCTTAAATGCCTCACATCATAATAGGAACACTTTTCAACTAAATAATAAATTGAAACGGGACACAAAGACAAAAGTATAGAGAATTTTATTACAAAAGGAAATTTAATTAACTCTGATATAAAAACGGATTGAAGAACATGAATCAAGATAGCAGGGTAAGGGTCGTGTCTAATTACTACTTGAAAAGTGCGCACCAGAAAAGAGCAATGGAAATAAACGCAAATGAGCATTGAAGTGGTTCGTGTTGGTGCAGAATTGATGACGTGTTTTTTTTTATTCCTTCATTAAGATTGAGGAAAAGCTTGACTAGAGAGGAACAAACAGAAATGTTTTACTTTCAGTTGCATCGAATGGTAAGAGTTCGACGTTGAGAGTTTTTCGTTTGCCAACTTTTTGGAATACCTCTTCTTGATGATTATTGGATTTGGAATAGACAATTTGAATTGAAACAAAAAAGTTGTAAATACATTAAATTGTTGATCAATTTATCTTATTTGTTGCTATTAGTAGCAGAACATTGATTGTTAGTTTAGAATGTAAAAATAGAAACAATTTACTTTTGATTTTGGGTACAAAAACACAATAAAATCTTGTAAACATATTAAGGAGATGATAAAAATGATTTTCTAATTAGGAAGAAATGCAATACAATTCTGTAATTGTTTATTTTAACTAACATTGATTGTTACTTAACATTGTTATTGTTTAAGACTAGCCAGACTAAAACCTTAGTCACAATTATCGTATTTCCATTTCTTTCCATAAAACAACAAATGATGACTAATTTGAGTGCATCTATCAAATCCTAAGCATAAATAATCTGCTTACAATTTATTCACCATTTACTCCAACATTCTAAGAAAACAACATTACAAGCCACAACAAATTTCCCTTTATAATAAGCCCTTATGCAATTTCTATTTTCTCCGTGGGCGGCACATTGGAGACTTCCAGCGCCGCCTTCATACTGCCGCCGCCCATTTTCCCGGTGCCGCATGAGCTGTGGCTGAAATGCGCCGCCAGTCCACGGCCGACGTCAGCCGCCGCCGCGTCGTTTTGCCGAAAACCCAACAACATACCTCCCCGCTCTCGTCCGCGACGCATTACGCAATTTGCTCGCGCCAACATGGCGGGCGCGCCGCCGTCACCGCCGTTGTCGCCGCCGGACCGCTGATGCAACGGATACGCACACGTCATGCACACAATGATTGATTTCCGAAATGGATCAAGTGAATTCAGTCAGTTAATACGAATAATATAAGCTTAACATGAAGACAATAAATAATGAAAACGATTAACAAGGGAGTACATTTTCGATAATAAGTAGATAATAAATAATTGATGGAATCAATGGATTTGATAGGAATTATAGTGATGTGGAGTATAAGCATAAACATAATTTGAATGATGTTTAACATTAATTCAGAAGCAATAAATCAAATTAATATTGTTTATTCGTAGACAATCAATGGGAGGTTTTTATTTAAATAAAGACTTGTAATGGAAAACACGTTCGCATTGCTTAAATTCAACCTACATGACTGATCCGATTGAGTGTGCGTGAGTAAAAGTGAAAAGTGACTTTGGCCGTTTACCAAATGGTAACCGCATGTAACCAGAAAGCAAAGAGAGTTCTTTAAGCAACAGAATGTTGATGTCAGTTTGATGTTGAATGGTCTCGGTCGGTCAATAACGCTTCACGGCTCGCAACGAGTTTAGCTGGACAAAGTCAAAAGTGAGAGTGACTACTTGGAACATCGTTACCAACATACATTTTCCATGCAGTACCACCACTTTTATTTACATCTAGCAATCTTAACTCTCACCAAAACTGTGCCACCGACAGAATGTGCAGTTCAGTAATGTTGTTCAGCTGGAGCTGCAAACTCTAGTCGTGTTGATTAGTTTTTCGCCACGCAGCAACAGCAACAAAAACAAGCAGAACGTGTAAATCGGAATTGAAAACCTTACAATTGCTAGAAAACTCGAACTGCTATTATAGTTCGTCTCTTATTAGGAACTTGTGATCAAATAATAAATTGTGACAATAAAAAAGTTTCGATGAATTAAAATCGATTTTTGTTCGAAAATTGCTTAGAAGGTGACCTTGACAAATAATAAATAAACTAAAGCAGTAAAGTGGAGGTTTTAGTTGTGTGTGTGGCGTGTGCGTTTTGGTGTGGAAAGGACGAGAGCGGAGGATCATCATGATACTGAGGAATATATTCGGTTTCGTCCTCCTTCTAACAGGAGGTAAGTCCAATTATATTATTAGAGATAAATAGCATATGAAATGTGGTTTGCGTATTTGATTTATTTACAATTGGATGGATGCTCATGATGCGTTGTAGTTGGACAAATTGCTTTTTGATATCATAATTAACCTCGTTTTAACTGAGTGTGACATTGTTGGCCTTGAAAAGCAACATTTTTTGAGAATTCATTAAAACGGATCTGGGTGCGTACATAATAAAACAATGAACTACTCTTGGGGGGGAGGGGGAGGGTTAAGTTTCTAAGAAGCAATCAGAATTTGGTAAATTTGGTAAAAATACAGTGGAAAGTGCAAAGGTCGAAAGATAATTATTCGACTCAATTAGAGATACTTTTTCTGTACGTGAAGTTATTTACTATTGGACTAGAATAATTATAATTGCCTTGAATACAGGTTTTAGTTTTTAGTCAAGTCAGGACACCTGAGTTAACAAGCTAATAACAAAGTAAAAAATATTTTGTCTTTTTGTCTCAACTGCACCAGGGATGGATTAATAATTTTTGCTATTTTTATATTCTTATTTGTCTTTTTATCAATGACGTGTTACTTGAAATCATCATTAACTTCCTCTTCTAGAAAACAATGACAAATTAATATTTACACAAGTGTACATTATCGACTCTGCCTTGTTACAACTTGCCACCATCATTACCACAAAACGATAATAAAATATACTTATTTCTCTTGAAACACCCACGTACATTTCAATTGCACAATAATTATTTCTGCTCATATGATCATCAACTGACTTCTAATAGATATTGCTCCAAACAGCAACAAAGCAACAATCACCTCACTCTTCATGGACGCAAAACACACCTGCTTTAAGATGTATGATTCATTTATGTTTATTGAGATTCTCAAGCTTCCCAGGTTCAAGTGACCGCAATATTCAAGTACATTTTGCTTGCACAATCTGCAGCTGACTTACGTCGAAAGTCTAACACTGTTTATTGCACATAAATCAGTGGAATGAGTAATGAGTTGTATGATTACGTTTTGCGGAATTATCCATTGTGTAATGCTTCTTTTCTGTTGTGATATTACTTAAATTAATATGGATGATGTTTAGTTTGGATGATGGGAATATTCGAAATTTGCTATCATGGGAAAGGTAAATTGTAGGTCAAGAATGATTATAATTAAGGTTGTAAATTTAATTATCTGCGTATTTCAATGAAACGCACTGGGAAAATAATTAAAATCAAAGGTAACAAACACCTAATTAGTTTTCATTTGTTTTAACCATGTTCTGATGAAAAAACAAACAAACAAAACAAGAAACCGTGTCAACTATCATTAAGATCAGTGTCATTATTTATTTATCACTTTTTGATTATTTAAAAATATTCAGACTTAGCTTCCACGCAACTGAAATTCTCCCATTGGACTTAAAAATCTCTTCTAAAATGGCAAACCAAACTCCCAAATTCGAAACCAATCTAAACTTTGACCAAATTCCAATGCGAGTGAGTAGCATCTCAGCTAAATCTGTAAAAAAATCTTCCTCCCATAACGCTTCTCCGCAGACTGCACCAGTAAACCCTACGTCACGTATAAAGTCAGCCCAAATCGACCTGGATACTGCATGCTATATGGCTAATAATCTTCGCGACACCGCTGCTGATCGTCCCAGTACGGCCCTTAGCTTTACTGGTACGCAGGAGTATCCTGTTCTCAAGCAAAAGTACCGCCCGCAAACCACTACGGGAATCCGGCCGGAACCACGCGCGCGCCACGTAAGTAAAAAGGATGCTGCCGCCACCGGAGCAGTGCGGCCGGCGCGTTTAAAGTTTCGCGAGCGCAAAGTGCGCTCCATCATTATCCCTGTGATTATCAAATCGCGCGAGTTACGCGCCGGCAGCATGCTTGTCGGCTGCGATTGTGTTAAGCTCAATGGCCTGCAAGGCGATTGCAGGAGGCGTGAGTGCTGCTGCTGGCATGGTCGTCCAAATCTCGAGTGCGAAATGGTGGAGTGTGGACCAAGTGCTTTTGGGAATGCGAGACATCTTCAGGAGCGGAAGGATAAAAAGACGAGGAAAATTATGCAATACATTCAGGAGCATCAGCCCAAATGTTGACCCAAGCTACAGGATATTCTTTTGTAACAATCTGTTGATTAGTTAAATTTCAAGTGTTGTCGTTTCTTATATTGGTTTTATTTCTATCGGGCGAAATCGCAGTGTTTATTCTAAGAGTTGATGCTACTAGGGGTTCTTTTGATAAAAAAGTGTATAATCTTCAAACAAAACATAACATAACATCAACAACAACATCAACAATTAACAGTATTTAAACTTCTCCTTTATCTTCCTCTCTTGCTCGTCCCTTATCTTTGTTAAATGCTTCCCACTTGAATAAGCAGAGGGCCCACATGTTGGTGGATTGCTAACACATGCAAGTGACCCTTGACAGTCACTCCGTTGGCAGTCATCTTGCAAACCATTTCTCTTCTCACAATCGCATCCAATAAGCAACTTACCACATCTCAACTCTCGACTATTGGTACGTGGTCTGTTGGCCTTTCTCTTATCATTATAACCCTCCTTATCTTCCTTACTTTCCTCCCTACCTTTTCGTTCACCACGACTTTCTACAAACTCATCATCTGAACCATAATTCATTCTATTGGCTTTCTTCTCCTTGCTACGTTTTTTACCACCATGCTGACGTGACGTCTCATCACAATCAGAGTCGTATTCATGATGATGATGATGGTGATTCTTATCGCAACATTCTTGGCCACCTTTGGTGCCATGATGGTGGTGGTGAGGTTCATCACAGCAGGCAACCTCATGGTCTTGGTGTTGACGCCTATGGCGGGATGTACTTGCAGGATGATTCTTCCCATCCATTGATGGAAGCTAAAAGTTAAAGGTTAGACTGTTAGGAGAGAAACAGACGAGAAAAGAGTACTATGACTAATTTTCGTTCCATTGGCGTATTGAGCATTAAAAATGGTCCACACTGTCGTGGTGGAGGCATGCATTCATCTGCACCTTCTGGGGCAACGCCACTGGGTCCTGGACCACATGGTAGGCAGAATGGTGGTGGGCATTGGAAGCAGACAGGAGGGCAAAGGCAATCAGGACCCAATTCAGCACCATGATAGAAGGGTGTTACCTTTTCTAATTTCATATCCATTTTGTGAATTATTTTTCAACACAAAAATTTTGAAATAGCACGGAAAATTTTGATTTACCAAAAATACATCCACATTAGATTAATTTAAAATTTGACTGTATTCTTGGTCCAGACAGATTCAAGATGTCATCTTTCCTGAGTCAAAATCACAGCTATTTTGATTTTTCATTTCCAATTAAATAATACACACTTAAGTAAGCGCAACATAACTTTGTTATAATTTACAATTTAATCAATTAGTTGATTTGTTCACAGTTTTGTTGTAATGCACACTCATTTTGCATATCTGGTGACTTTGTCAGCCCATTGCTGACCCGTGTGTGGAGAACATATAGGTGGGATGGTAGCTGAACTGCCTGAAGCTGGGATGCATTCCCAATGGTGTACCGGGGCCTTGTGTTGAATGCGTTTGTTGCGCAAGACCACCGTTCTGGTACTGGTAGCTATTGAGATACGCCGCCATCATCTGCGACGGACAGGAGCAACTGCAATGGTGTAGGAAATGAAACTGCGGTGGTAACTGCCTGCAGTTGAAATAGTGCTGGCTGAAGCTATGGTGTGAGGACATGCCCGGAGCTAAGTTGGCGTGCTGGTAGTATTTATGCCAATCATGGTCGAAGCGGCCGCAATGGGAGTCGTAGTTGGATGAAGGCAGGTTGGGGTCAGTTTGTACTGCGCGAAGTTCAAATGATTCTTCGCCGTTTTTTGTGATTGTGGCAAGGTACAGAGGGCAGCAATAATATCGCATCATTCCATTTTCACACCGTGAATTAGTATCACGGTAGCATATCTTGAATATAAGAAATATGTGGTTTTATACACAAATGGGTATAATGTCAATTTTAATTTTATGAAAACTAGCTGTTTGCATTAAATTCACTGAATCAAACAAGTCTAAAAACGGTCACGTGACATTTTCTAAATGTGACCAATTACCATAAAATCAGGATGCTTAAAATTACTATTCACGATCTCCGGACATGGTCCAATGAAGACGGTATAACACGCAACCTGTGGCTGCTCATCATCGACGTAACTACTACGAGGACCCTCTTGCGATCTTTTCTCGCCCTTGTCTACGTTTGGCTTGAGGTCGATCACGACCGGCAAATGAATTGTTGTATCGTCAGAACTAGGCGATTCCTTTTCTGGAAGTGGTAGCGATACCTCCGGAATATTAAAATCCGTATCATCCACTTGGTTATCCTCGTCGGTCACCTCAACGATGAATGCTGGTCGCTTGATGGCGGACCCGCACTGCTTGGGCTCCATGCTATGGCTGAATGTTGGAGCTAGCAGTCTGATCACGAAAATTTCTTGCTCGAGTGTGCGCAAGCGTAACTTGCAGAAATCAACGGGGCCTAGAAAATGTTGACGAGTTTATCATTTGTGGAATTTTGTTGACATTACCGAGATGTAGTGTTTTCTGAATGACACTCCGAATTTGTTGAATGTGTTGTCATGACCAGCTTACTATATGAGTTGATTGGACATCTTTTGGGAAAAGCTTCTAAAACTTTGCATGGATATATGAATGAGGTTAAGTTGGATGGGCTTTGAAAACATTTTAATTTATGTTTATGGTTTATCGTTTAATTTTGCACATGCGCTAATATTGAACGAAAAGGTTTTCAGGGGGCTTTTTGTAGGCAAATGCCGGAAAACAAGAGAAACACTCATAAACACCGGCGATTTGTACCAGTTTGGTTCAAAGCGCGAACAACATTTGTTTCAATTTCTTGCACAGAGTGTTATGTAAGCTTCTATTAGAGTTCCTACAGTATGCTAGGATGTTTTGGCACCCTTGGTCGATGAAGGGAAGTCGGCACGAGTCAGGAAGAGCGTTCCATTAGCTGATTAAACCGTCGGGACGCCGAACGTCGTTCCATTCAACGCGCGGACACAAAGCTTTCTGCATTGATTAATGCCTTATTGCATAGAGGAATTAAACAGCGCGAATGAAACATGTAGAAATCTTAAAGTGCCTAGAATAGTTTCCTTTTGAGAGTAAAAGGGCAAAAATTTAAGATACTTGAATAAAAATCACGTTTTTTCATGATTCCGTTCTAATAAATGTCGACGAATCGAAGGTTTTCGATCCAGTCGACTTGAAGGGTTTTTTTCAGGCTTTCCCCGCTTTGTTTGCACTCTATTCACGCACCCCAACGTCCGGTCGTCTGCTTGCAACTGGATTTTACTTTCATTCTGACAATATCATCAGAAAACTCAATGCACTTTAATGAAAAACCATCTGTTTTAGCTGAAATCTTATTCTCTAATATTTTTTAACATTCTGTATATCAAACGACTCTTGCTTTAGCTTTTGTCGACCTCATGATTATGATTGATCGATTCCCAAAGAGAGATACTTTTTTATTCGTCATTATATGTGATGAAGTATTCGATTTCTCTCGCTTTGATTCCAGTCATTTCAGAATATTTATGTTTTTGGGTTATGTTCCTAGTCAATCATAAAAATATTGCTCTAACATTACTAATGCCAGTAGCAAGAGTACCAGTATCAATTGGTAAATAATTACACCTGATAAATGTTTGTTGCGTAGTAAAAAAGTAACTAATTATGCAAGTAAATGACATAGAATTTGAAATGATGGTTGCATATACTATTAACCTAGAATGCAATGTCATTTCTATCAGATTGCTATCTGTTTGTTTTTTTATTTGTAAATGCACTTAGGAGATTAATTATAACGGAAAAATATGGTAAAGGATGAAGGAGGATTTTAATATTTAAAGAAAATCCAAGTTCAAATCAGTTCCTGGAAGAACACCAATATTAACTGCTTGTTTCCTATTTGAGATTTCTGTACACAAATGGAAAGAAACCCAACATATAGGAGGTAATAATACGTTTGAGGGCAGCACCTTATGAGTATTGAGTTCAGGCCATTTCAATTGTTTTCATTGAAACATCGCAGGTGATACTTTTTTTGGGTCACCATCCCACTACAATGCATAACAACTCTACAACGATTGGTTCAGATGTTGATTCTGTCTGAATAGAGAGGCACCCAACAAATATTTTCTTCACGGTTGGGAAACATCTTTTCCTACTCCTACTGGAACCACACCTCCCAATTGTAAGAATATCAAACTCCTGTAATTAACAAATATTGCACGCTGATAAGTTACAAATATGAACGCAATTTAGTTATTCCCTAGTTATACCCTCGTTATTTTAAATAGACTAGGTTGTAGTGTTCATGCAGCCATAAAAACTAATTAATGTATGGACCATTCCATTCATTACACGCTCTAAATGGATGTCAGTCTAATGAGAGTTTAATAAACGCTTCGCAATGCTATATATTGTGCTAGAATGCATTTGCAGGAAGAGGGTGCAAGAGTGTTTATGAATTTATGCATGTTGAGGTTGAGGGAGTGAGACCATGTCACCGATGACTGGTCCTGCGGAGGAAACTCCCCTTGGGAAAATTTTCTCGTCAGGCTCGTTAGAGTGCTCTGCAGCGGATAACAAAGATGACAGAGATGATGGAACATAAAGAGAAGTCTAATGTAGAAAAATTGTCTTTGTTCAAAGCTCAAAACGTTCAAAACGAAGCAGAAATAAAGTGAATGTTCAGGTACAACATAGCAAGCACTTATAAGCATTCCTTAATTATTTAGTAGTCTAGTTTGATTAGTCTTTTACAAGAAAAGCAAGTAATTAAAAAGTATTTTTTAAATTGTACATCGTAAAATTAACTGGATTATGTTGCAGTGCGCATCAAACGTGAAAACAGGTTAGGTAGTTAATGGAAAGTTGAAAAGAGGAAACAAAGTGCATGGGAAGGAGTGAGAGAATGGATGGACTGGTATAAGTCTTCATCAGAATAAAAAGTAACTTTTTATTTTGACAGTCACATGATGCTTTCACTAAACTATGCGTTTTTGTAGCTGGAAAAATTACAAGATTTTCCTGCTTACACTGTAACTAAAAAAGTTATTAAATATTAATTTATTCAACTGGATCATACTGTCATGGTATAAAAGACAAATCTGCTTATGAAGAGAAAAGCAGGAATACAAATCAAATGAAATTTTAAAAATTTTTGTGAACAACTTAACTCATCTATTTGTGGTTAGACACATTTTTAATAATTTTTTAAATTTATTTATTATATATAATCCATATGGCTACCAACATATTTGAGTAGTTCCTCTCTTGTGAAATTCCCAGTTTAGTTCTCTACTGATCAATTTATTTGTAACAATCGTTTACATTTTTTAATCTCCATATTTGTTTCCTCCTTATTGTTCTCGTCATTCCTATAATTCACGTCTGACTTGCAGTCACATCTATGAAATATATTTTTCATCATGCTCCTCTAACACTCGGAATATATAATCCCATGTCCATTTTTATCGATCGTCAATGCGCACAAATCCACCCGCACGCGCCATCCTTCATCATCCGTACTTCATCCTTCATCTGCTTCCATCCTCCCCGCCTGGCTATAATGCACTCGTTTGGATCGCAATAGGTTGCTATAGATTCGTATCGACAAACGTACTGAGTGATCGCAGGAGTCTGCACAAAGGATGCGAATTGCAGATGGATTGAAGCGGTGTAGGCAGTGCAGTCAACATTGCGATTCGCAGTATGGGGAGGGTGGATGCAATATCAAATCTAGCACAAACAGAATAAAGCGAGAAATCCCCAAAGCGGTGTATGATACAAGCGCTGGGTGGTGGCGTTCCGCAAATCTGCAACTTACGGATATTATGAGGTGTCCGCTGGGAAATGCGGGGAACGCATAGAGGGGAATTCAGTTGATTTGCTTGGACTGTTTATGTGATGATTTGGATAGGTCGGTAATATAGGAATCTGTTAAATTGAATAACTGAAACATGCTGAAAGATCATCAGATTGAATCGATTCAAACTTGTTTATAAACTCGATAATGCACTTCGCACTGTTTTAGCTTCTTCATCTCTCATCTCGTTACGCAATATCAATCATCTACCCTCTTAAAGGGTGCAAACACAAAGTAATATTTCAGCACATAAATCTACATAACAATTAAGACATACATTGTTTATAACAAATCTGACTTACAAGTTACATCTGAAAAAACTATAACAACATGGATTCAATCAACTCTTGCATTGCATGGAAAAAATAACGATTTCCAACCATTCAACGATGTGTGATACGCGTTAAAACGTTAAAAGCCTCATGGCAATGCTTTCGCATGTCATGTCGCAAGTCGTTTGCGGCCACCGTTGCTGCCGCCGGGCCATGGCGACGTTTTAGTTGAACGCTGAACGCCTGCACAATTACGCTGCCATTAGCGGCGGCGATGGTGGTAATATTGATGACACTGTCATGTGCAATCGAGAATCAACACACGATCATAGTGTAGTAACAGAGAAAAAATTTATTGATGTTTCGTAGTGAACTTAATATTAAATGACTGAATTTTGCAAAACTGAAAATGGATTGGTAATAGAAGGAGTTATTTATGTAATTGGAATTAATTAAGAATGAATGAATCTTACTCATGATTACTAGTTTCCTATATGTCTGACGAAAATAGCAATTTTACAGCTGCAATACTAGTATAACACTGAGGAGTATGTTACCCCATGAAGGGAATCTTATCGCTTTCGCACATGAACAGTCCGATTAGTAACAGTAACAACCATTACCATCTTCCACATCACCCCACGTTATAACTTACACCCCAACTATGACAACCTGTCAAATCATCTTCGATTGAGCATTGTGCAGACTGCAGGAAAAATCGCTCAGCGCAAGATTCTTAACCGTTGATATCTGATGCTGATATGAGATAAATACATTTATTAACTTTATTTATATTATATAAATTATTACTATTATTATATTTTATTTATTTTATATAATAAGATTGCTAAAAGTGTAATAGGTGTAACCTAACCTAACCTAACCTAACCTAACCTAACCTAACCTAACCTAACCTAACCTAACCTAACCTAACCTAACCTA
>JAODGC010008377.1:145518-160642 GCA_027574925.1 Ecitoglossa quadriceps | reverse complement strand
CCGCCACAAGATCTAATAATAACTAAGTCAGCCGATGTTTTCCGAACCCAAGCGGCGCTGTTTGCCGCTAGTCAAAAATGACAACTCAATCAATGGTACCAACACAAATTCGGCAAGTTATTGTGCGATTAATATTTTCGAAAACTATTTACAGCAAAAACACGTGTTAATGACTGAAACCTGTTTGGATGTCTTTTATGATGTAAACCAGCAGTGCATTACATCCATTTGAAATTTCACTACATGAAGTTTTGATTTCCTGTTTCAAATTAAATATGCACCTTTTGCCTTCTTGCTTTTAAATGTTACTGTATAATCTTAAGTAAACCGTATGGCTGATAATACAAAACAACATATTTCATATATTCCAAGTATCTAAACGTCCGATGACGCTCTTCTCATAAAAACATACATTGTATTACATTAATGACCCTCAATAATGTATATCGTTTGACTGACACAAGACTCGGTACAGGATTTCAAATATACAACCCTCATTTCCCTACGCATCGTCAACAAGATGCAATTTCAAGCATACATTCCAGCCCAACCGCTCAATCTGCAGATTCGTTCATTTACACTACGTCAAGAATTATCATTAATTGTAACTGCCATCATTGTGTACCCCTCAGACATGTCACATATTTCCATCTCTAGATCTACAGCATCACAAAATTAAAACAAACGCGGTGAACTCAAAATGGAAATATATAATTCGAATTGTATCTGCGTGTTCCTTTTCCGCGTATAGTGATCATTATCAAATATGTACATTGGTAAAAAAAAAGAAAAGTATTGCGCGCGCCTCTGTGGTGCATGTAACACAAATATGGAAACTTTACCTGCTTCAAGACGACGCAAAAACCTTCGCGGCACAGAAAATGACAGATTACATGCACACGAATGCAAAATAGTTCTTTTTTTATGAAGTTTTTGGTTGCGAATTTGTTGCGGTGAATTTGCGAGAGAAAAAAAACTTTTAATTCTTTTCTTCCTTCTTTTCTTGTTTGTCGGCGGCGGTCGCATCTTGCTGATTTGCGGTGCGTCCATCACGTTCTGCAGCCATCTATTACACAACAAGCAGTCATGATTAATACCGCAAATCTATAATAAACTGAACAGAGTAGAAGAATATCTCACCTTTTTGTACGCCATCTCAAACAATTTCAAAGAAGACTGTTGCAATGTGCTTGTGGTCTTGCGAATTTCCTCCGGGTTCATTTCGTCCTTCTTGGCAAGCATTTCACGAACTTTGCCAATTTCTTCCTTCAGTTTGTCGCATTCCTCCTTAGGCAATTGATCTTTGTACTCTTCCATCTTAGTTTCAGTATCATGAACGATTCCTTCAGCCTGGTTAACCGCCTCGACGCGGTCCTTCTTGACTTTGTCAGCTTGAGCATACTGCTCGGCATTCTTCACCATGTTTTCGATTTCATCCTTGCTCAGACCACCAGAAGACTGAATGACGACTAAAAAATACAATTAAAATTAGTATTCATAAAAATAAACCGTAGGCATTGTAATTATGAATACTTACTTTGTTGTTCCTTGCCAGTGCCCTTATCCCTGGCCGAAACATGTACGATACCATTAGCATCGATATCAAAAGTAACTTCAATCTGAGGTACACCCCTTGGCGCTGGTGGAATACCAACGAGCGTAAACTGTCCCAGCTGCTTGTTATCGCTGGCCATTTCACGCTCACCTTGGTGAACTTTAATCTCCACCTGGGTCTGACCATCGGCGGCAGTGGAAAAGACCTGACTCTTCTTGGTAGGAATAGTTGTGTTCCTACCAATCAATCTGGTGAAAACACCACCAAGAGTTTCGATACCAAGAGACAATGGAGTAACGTCCAGAAGTAGTACATCAGTGACATCACCAGCAAGCACACCTCCCTGCACTGCAGCACCAACGGCTACAGCCTCATCAGGGTTAACTGCCCTAGATGGCTGCTTACCGAATACTTCCTGTACGGTAGCCTGGACCTTTGGCATGCGACTCATACCGCCAACGAGAATGACCTCTCCAACATCGGACTTGGCAACTTCGGCATCCTTAAGGGCTTTCTGACAGGGCTGAATTGTACGCTTGATAAGATCTCCAACAAGAGATTCGAATTTAGCACGGGTTAGCTTGAGGTTCATATGCTTGGGGCCAGAAGCATCCATTGTCAAGTACGGCAAGTTGATGTCGGTCTGAAGGGAAGAAGAGAGCTCGATTTTGGCTTTCTCTGCAGCTTCCTTCAAACGCTGCATGGCCATAGGGTCTTTGGTCACGTCCAAACCTTGCTCTTTCTTAAACTCCTGCACTAGATGATTGACAAGGAGGTTGTCGAAATCTTCACCTCCCAAGAAAGTGTCGCCATTGGTAGACTTGACCTCAAATACACCCTTTTGGATTTCCAAGATGGAAATATCAAAAGTACCACCACCCAAGTCATAGACTGCAATGCTGCAAAGAACATAAAAATGAATTAACCTGCCATTGCAAACAGATATTACATTAGCTGTATGTATCAACGTACATTTTGTCTTCAGTTTTATCCATACCATAAGCCAGTGCAGCAGCGGTAGGTTCGTTAATGACTCGAAGAACATTCAATCCAGAAATTTGTCCAGCGTCTTTGGTAGCTTGTCGTTGTGAGTCGTTGAAATATGCAGGCACCGTAATGACAGCATTCTTCACTTTAACGTTCAGGTACTGCTCAGCGGTCTCCTTCATTTTGATCAAGGTAAATGCTCCAATTTGACTCGGGGAATACATCTTGCCGTCAGTTCCTTGCACCCAGGCGTCACCGTTAGAAGCGCGTACAATTTTGTACGAGACATTATTCCTGCCATAAAAAAGTCAACATTATAATCTCAAGCTTTACAGCCCAGTTAATAGTATTTCTACTGATAAACTCACATGTCCTTCTTGACTTCAGCATCATCAAAGCGACGGCCAATCAAACGTTTTGTGGCGTAGAAGGTGTTGGAGGAATTGGTAACAGCTTGACGCTTCGCTGGCATACCGACCAGACGTTCACCTTCCTTGCTGAAAGCAACAACTGAAGGAGTGGTACGGGAGCCCTCAGCGTTCTCAATCACCTTTGCCTGCTTGCCTTCCATCACAGCAACACAGGAATTGGTGGTACCCAAGTCAATACCGATCACTGCGCCCTTCACTCCTTCGGACTTGCGACGCAATTGCTCGTATTTCGGACTATTTAAAGCGGCACATTGTGACTATAAGGTAGAAAGTTAGCATCAAATCAAGAGATTCTTCTTGAACAAATTTTATCACCGTAATTGTTTTATTGCATAGATGGAGGTTAATGAAAACCAATTCCAATACGAAAAGATGGCCGTGAAAGCTATGCCGGCGAATGATGCAATGAAGTCATACAGATAACAATAGACAAGTAATCTACATTCATATTGACCAACAATCATTTACGCCTTAAATAGGGGTGTTTTAGCCGGCATGTTATATAATCGAAGCGAATGGCTATTCCGGCATGAGTTATTCGAAGAAAAAAACGTGTCGGTACTCACCGCCCTCAACAACTGCGAGAATCGACGTGTTGCGGATAAGTCATGTCCCAGCTTGGTTGCGTTTAGGGCGCGGCGGCTCAAAGATCTCGCTACAGATAGCATCGTCGCAATGTAGTTACTACTTTCTCACTGGTGCTCAAGAAATTTCGTTGATAAAACGGAACACCGCACAGCACGTGCTTACTATCGAAACGGGAACTGAAAGTGTTCGAGAATTTGTGCGACAGAGACGTGCTTTATCACTGCCAACCGCACACCAGAAAAATCACCAAATTAAATTTTCAAGAATAGGTGTCACGTCAAAATATTGATTTATCAAAGTTATTAGTATTGTTGTTAATTATTTTTATATGTATATTGCTAAATATTGTTTTATTTTTATTATGTTTGTAGTTTCTTTGTTGATACACTTAAGTGGTTACTACTGGTTACTACAAATAAGTGGGTAATTTGAATTTAGTAAGTTCTGGTAACTTCTAGAATAGTCTTTTTTGCCAGAGTCCAAAATTCAACTTGAAAGTTACTTCGAGAATGAAGTCCGGAATGTCGTCTCACACGCTATGATAAGATAATAACTCCTGATTGACTGCTTTAGAATAGTTAGAATAGATTTAACCTCCTTGATTTTGCGCATTTTGTCCACCATTTTTCACTTCGTACGTACGAATCATTCCTCCAACTTTGTTGCAATATTTCATAACTTGTGCAATCAACACCAAATGTAATATTTATATATTGCTAAAACATTTTCTGATAATGGGTAATGCGGGTTCAAATTCTTGGCCAACAAACTATCGTCTTCTGAAGGGAATTCATGACGATGCTTATAAGCACGTAGACCGTGCGATCGCCCTGGAAGAACAGGAGAGGCCCAATGAAGCAATTGAGGAATACAAGACTGGTATACTCACAATTGATAAGGCACTTGATGTGGTGATTTCATGCCCAGATGATCCTGACGACACCTGGCAGGAAGCTTGCAAAATGGTGAAGAAGATGAAGCAGTCAAGAGCAGAAGTTCTCCAGAGGATCAATTCAATTACATCAGCTCCAGGATTTGTACAAATGGAGCCTCCACCTATGTATGATGAAGTTGTAGAGGGTCAGGAGAGTGCAGGAGGAAATAAGAGACTTAGAACCTACAGTGAATTGGCGCGGGCTTTGGATACACTCACAATACAAACTCCTCGTGGAGAAGCTGATATCCTGATAAGTTGTGAAAATGTTATTCAATATTTCATGTCACCTGATAATAATGGATGTGTGAATCAATTAGAACCCCAGAAACTAAATATTGCTATTTTAAATGGTAAACCATGGACCAAATATATTCACAGCATTGATTCTGTTGAACAATAATTTTATTTTTAGATGGATCTGAAATATTTTACTTTCTCCAAATTGGAAATTGGGTCTATCCATTAATACCAGCTGTTTCCCCTTGCTATCGCACGGAATACCGAGTATTTATTTTCCCAGATGTCCACTCTAATATAGATGGTAAATCATTTATTTGAAATGAATTCTCATTAATTGAATGATTTTCTCTAGGTGCATCTATTGGTATACAAATCCCAGATGATGCTGATGAACTAGTCCTTGAAATATTAGAAGACATCCTGCTAGGTGTCTACACTGATGAAAGAGAAAACAAACTTTCTCGTAAACGACGTGAATTCCGCACTCAACCGGAAGTAGGCAGCTCCGTCGCTCATGGTATTGTTACCGGTGCCGGATACCTCTCCAGAGGATTAGTATTCACTGCAAATAAAGTTGGGGATCTGATCAGCTACGGCACTCCAAAGGTGATTGCTGGATTGACACCAGCACCAAGAACGCAAGTGCCAACAAACGTAAGAAAGGGTTTTCAAATTGCTGAGAAGGGCACTGGAAAGGCAGCAGAAGTTACTGACGTAGTTGGTGGGTGCATTAAGGGTATAACAAATGAATGATGTATTAACATACAGATAAATTTGCAGCAACAAAAATCGGACTTGCAACTAGTAAACTTGGCCAATTTCTCGCACCGCATATCGAGCGTCAGGGTACTAAACTATTGACAACTGCTTTCAATTACACAGAGGATGAAGCCTCTAGTCACGTGAATGGCGTATTAACAGTGGCAGCTGGTGCAGTCGAAGGTTTTGGAACAGTCTATCAAGGTTTACACGCGTCCGCTGGTATTTTAGGGAGAAGTCTCAAGGATAATAGCGTGAAAATCGTCGAGCACAAGTATAACGCTAGAATGAATTTAGGAGACTAATATGTTTGCAATCTAGAATATTAACATAAAAAATAGATGCCTTCCTTTTTTGGCTTTTTCGTGAATTGCTTATGTTTCCTTGTTGCTTTATTTTCGTAAACGCAATGCTTGTTTCTTCTCCAGGTACGGCGAATCTGCTGGGGCATTGGCAAATGATACACTTGGGACTGTAGGCAATGTGATCAGCATTCGCGGAAACGCAAAGATATTCAGCCCTAAAGGTTTGATGAAAACCACTGCTAAGCAAACTGGCAAAGCTATGATTCGCAGCGCTGCAGGTAGCGCAATCATGGGGACCGCACTGCAAAAAGCAAATGCACAAACTGCTGACAGTGGGCTTAGTGAGACTGGCACACAACACACAGTATCTTCATTTCGTGGTGATGGTTCAATTGATAAGAAAAGCGACAGCAGCTCATCTAAGTGAAAGTCTCAGAATAAATTATCGAATATATAACCCGTTCGGTGTGTGTGATCTTAGATTTGTTATTAAATTAATATTTTTATGTAACATTTGGAAGGAATGTTCTCATATGAAACTAAACGATATTAGCTTCTGAGTGTGCTGTGCATTTTAGGAAGTTCATCATACTAATAAATATTTTGTGGAATATAAATTATGGTATTGGAGTGTTTGCATGAAATACGTTTAATGTATTTTCTCACCAGCCGATTTGTTTTTGGGATTCCATCTTGAAGATATGTACAAGTCGAAAATATTCACTCAAAAACATGAAGAAACAAAGACCCAAATGCACACATTAATGCATAAGTGATCTTCGCTTGTTTCGGCTCGTTTCCTAGAAATATCACATGATTTTGTCGTTTTTTAAATCCGAGAAAGCCAAACTTTACACCGCTTACATATTACGCCGAATTACCCCTTCGAATTCTTTTGCTAGCACACAAACGTGGATTACAATACTCGCTTACTGCGATAATGAATGACTGTGTTGCACAATTTAATTTCAACAGTTCTCAAACTTTATAACACCCACTAAAGCTCTGTGTCATGTAATAAAGTTCACGACCTGTGACATACTCTTATCGATGAAAAGGTGTGACGTAGACGATGACAAACTTGGCCAAACTGTGAATAATCATTATTTACAATGTTCATGACAACTGCATTTCGTCCGGGCTGGCATAATACAGCGCAAGACATTGCACAGCACGCCACACCATGGCGTGCCGGCGGATGCGGCAGCTGCAGTACCAGCACGTGCTGCATGCGGGCGAAGCCAGCGCGCCTCGCACTCCCGACGGAATCATCTAACATCCGAGTCAGTGCTACTCGAACAGTCTTCGGGTTTCACTATTTGATACGTGATGAAGTACTCTGGATAAGCCTGTTCGCCACGATATACGACATACTCAGGAAAGTTCAATCCTCCTGCAGAAGGTCTTCCAGCTACTGAATGATGACCTGGTGGAGCGTGTGCCATTTTCATCGCACTGAATTGCAGGAAACTCTTTCCAAGTGTTACTCGACAGAGTAATAAATGCCTAGGAGATTAAACACCGTCGTATCTTTTACTTCAAAGATTATTTAATTAAAACCACATACCTGTGACATATGTAGCAAGACCTATCTTTATGTAGTGGACATCCAGTGCCACCACCGATACCGTAGACATATTGATTACTCTTTGATGAATGTTCAGCAAAGTAAATGCCAGCTCCAAACATTCCACCAATGTAAGCATGTCGCTCATCAAAACCCTTCTGAACAATGGCGTTAATAAATGGTGAACCATGGAATAACATTCTTTCATTGGGTTGATTGTTGTGCTCTTCCGCAACTTCCTGCCTTCTATGTCTATATCGTTCCCACAGTTTTCTATTTTGTACTTTTTGTATCTAAAAGGAATGCAAATCTATGTGCAGGGAAGCATAAATACGAATTGTAAAACTCACCCTGACAATATTATATCTCATAAATATTCCCCCAGCATGTCCATTGTCACGATGCTCCCTAATACTGTTCTGCATCTCTTCCTCAACCGCAACGAACTCCTTGTCGTCCGCAAGTAAATCCACTAACAAAGTGCCTGGATTCAATGGTGTGGACCACATGCCCCCATAACTGGACACTAGTTTCTCCATGCCCTTGATGAGTTTATGTCGAAACCCATAGGCAGTGATTCCCACTTGCTTTAAGTCCTCGTGTCCCATCTCAGCGAGTATATCCAGAGTAATTTGCTCACGTTCAAACAACTCTAATAAATGCTCCAATTGCAGGGAGGTCAAGAATGCAGCTACATTCACGATGCTGCCCGCTTCAGCACCATCCGCTTTAGCACAACCTTCTGGCACTGACATTGACATGCTAGCGCGTGTTGGCACCGGCACAGAAAGGATCATAGATGCCCCAGACGGCATCACCACGGTCTCGGTTGGATTTACAGGTGGCACGGGATTCTGTGCAACGCTTGGTGGTCGGGAATTTGGCGCGGATGTTGTTGGCACTAATTGCTGAGAAGCCATCGCATCCTGCAGGAGTGAACGGACATCTTCGGCCGATGCGAGATCAACGGGGGATTGAGATTCTTGGTTCTTGAGAAAGGGGTCCGCACCATGAGCAAGCTACAACACAAAACAATATTAAATTGGATTAATCAGCACCTAGAAGATAGTAGTGGTTTACTTACCAGAAGGGCACACAGTTGTGTCCGCCCTTTCTGCGCTGCTTCGTGCAAAGGAGTGAAACCCCATTTATCTGTAGCATTCACCACAGTATTAAATTTAATGAGAAGTGCAGCAATATCCAAATGACCGTAACTAGATGCATTGTGTAAAGGAATCAATCCGCCTTTATCCTGTGCATTCACATCAGCTCCATGATCCAGAAGAAACTCAGCTACTTCCACATTGTTGTACCCAGCTGAAGTAATACCCAATAACTTGAATCAATACGCCACAAATAAGTTTTCAACTCAATCTCACCTGCCAAATGCAATGGCGTTGAATTCCTGCCCTGAGCATCCCTACAATTAATATTCTCTGGTGTAACCAGTCTTTGAACTCGTGTCAAATTTCCTTTCTTCGCTGCGTCCAAGAGCGCTGCATTTCCACGCAACAAATCAGCAACATCCTGATCACCGTCCCTAGTCAAATCTAAAGGTGTTGCTCCGTCTCGATTCTTCTTACTTGGATCCGCCCCGTGCTAAATAAAAATCAACATTATATCCATTCAAGTGCAACGAATGAACTTACCTTGAGCAAAAGTTTAACAATCTCATACTTCCCCTTAGCTGCAGCTTCATGCAACGGTGTAAACTTCCACAAATCCGCTACGTTCACACTAGCACCATGTTTTACCAACAACTCAGTCACTTCATAATGTCCATAACTGCATGCATTATGGAGAGGTACCAAACCTCCCTTATCCTTTGCATGAACATCCGCTCCAGATTGCAGGAGATACTCTACAACTGACACGCGATTATATCCAGATGCAAAATGCAATGGAGTTGAATGCCTTCCGTCTAAATCCCGACAATTTACAATGTGAGGATATGTTCCAAGTAAACGTTGCACTTGGTCTAGATCGCCAGCTTTTGCTGCTTCTAGAAGTTGGCACTCAACATCGGCACTACCTGCAGGTGGGTCTTGCAAGATTTTCAACACATTCTCAGAAGCAACCTGTGCAGCGGTGTATCCCTGAAGACTTACTAAGCTCGAGTCAACGTTATAAGATAGTAAAATGCGACATGCTTGAACATTATCTTCCTTGGCAGCGCGATGAAGAGCTGTTTGACCGACCCCATCAAGGCAGTTAACTTTCGCACCGTGTCTGAGAAGAAGATCCATAAGATCATAATGACTTTGATCACATGCATGATGCAAAGCAGTTAGGAATTCTTTGTTCTTCTCGTTTAGATTGATTCCTTTACGAATTAAGAGCTCTAGGACTTGTTTGCGCTTGGGGTACATTGACGAAATGACACAGTGCAGAGCTGTGTCACCAGAGTACGGATGCTTGAAGTTGAGGACGTCTTGGGAGAGGTATTTTTTGATTTTGGTCGTGTCAGCTTGACGGGCTGCTTCC
The DNA here is from genome assembly GCA_027574925.1 of Ecitoglossa quadriceps. Lineage (NCBI taxonomy): Eukaryota > Metazoa > Arthropoda > Insecta > Coleoptera > Staphylinidae > Ecitoglossa > Ecitoglossa quadriceps. The sequence continues at coordinate 150,789 of JAODGC010008377.1, read as the reverse complement.
AGCAGGCAGTGACCTTTGTATTCATCTGGAAGGTACATTTACAATAAATACAATTAATTTCTGCCAAAACAAAGCAGGACAATCTTACATGTGAGTCTTTCTTGTAGTTCTCGTGTTGGAGCAACATCTATTGCACTCTTTGAATGGCAGTTGAGTTGAGTGGGATCAGCGCCTTCACTAAGAAGCAAAGAACATACCTCCACTCGACTCTTGGAGGCAGCTTCATGCAGCGGCGTAAATGCCCATAGATCATTCGCATTCACATTAGCTCCATGCTTGATCAACATTTCGGTCACTTCAAAGTGACCGTATGAACAAGCATTGTGTAATGGTACCAATCCACTACAGTCAAAACAACATCAATCAGACTGGATAAGCTCCCAGATTAATTGCAGTATTGTATTACCCTTTGTCCTTTGCATGAACATCTGCCCCATGATGCAGCAAGAAGTCAACAACACGACTGCGATTGTACCCAGCCGCAAGATGCAGTGGAGTTGAACGCCTGCCGTCATCCGCGTGGCAATTAACATTTAACGGAGTCAACAATGAAAGCAGGCGCTCTTCATCGCCTGACCTCGCTGCGTCCAACAGCTTGTCCTTGTGATATTCTCCAGTGAGCACTGGTTTCGTCGTTATGTCAGCGACCTCCAGCGGTGTTTTACCTTCCGAGTTGCGGATATTTACATCTGCGCCGTGTTGCAGAAGCGCTTTAAAACAAATGTTTATCTATCATTTCAGATGATTGCCCATAACAATATCTCACCAATGCAAACATCAATCTTTCCTTTGATTGCTGCTTCATGTAATGGGGTATAATTCCAATTATCTCTTGTATTTGGATTAGCTCCAGCTTCTAGCAATAGCCGAACTACATCTGCATGTCCAAAAGAACAAGCATTGTGCAGAGGATGCAAACCACCATCATCTCGGGCTTGAATTGATGCACTTGTTGAAAGCAGAAATTCAACTACATCTTTTCTGCCATAACCTTAGGAAACACAAGAAACATAATAAATATATTTTGAAGTATAATGACATCATATTTTATTGTACCTGCAGCAAAATGTAGTGGTGTTGATTTTCGCCCTGCAGTATCTCTGGCATTGACTGTTTGTGGTGTAATCAGCTTCCTCACCCTGGCGATGTCTCCCGTCTTGCATGCTTCGAAAAGTTCCCGCAGTGGGTCATTGGAAGCCGTCTCCATCGACGCGTTCATCAACGCAGCACGTCTGGCCATCATCGTTACGCCGTCCTTCTAATCAGCCTTCCCTTTTGCCTTCACCTCAAGACTCCCGCACTTGTCCTCCTGCTATTACCTGCTAGTTCTTAGGCACAACGAGCGCGTAGACTTTAGAAAGCGAAACAACATCGCGAACCCGCAATTTCGCAATGGCTTGGTATAAATCGCATCAAGTGTATTCCTTCCACCTTAATCAACATCTGCACAAGATACACAAAGTAGCAATTTGTTTATCTCACTGCTGGCGCTTTGTGTATCGCACTAAACAAACACCTCTGCTATACCCGCATAGGCGACAAACAGATGAAAGACGAACATTCACTGCGATCGCCTGTCGCGAACTACGCGCAACACCCCTGCGCTAGTGCAGCAGTCTGTAAGCGAACGTGTTTTGTTTTTTCTCGCAGTCTTTTGCATGCTGTTAGAAGAGTGCTGGAATAATGCGAGTAAGCAGGATGACGTGCCGGCCTACGAGACCTGCTTTTACGTCATGGACGAGCACTTACACCACGAAGCGCCAGGCGCCGCTTGAGCAACGAAACTCGAAGCGATGCGCTTCAAAACGAGTCAACAAACTTTGTTTCCAGTGATGTTGTTTGTCTCGCTTTGCTTCTTGTCTGTTCACTTTCCTGCGCACCAATCGGTACGTTGGTTAAACTTGCTCCTGCGGGGCACTAACCAGATTGGTTCATGAACATGACATAAGTGACAGAACAGATGTTTACAGATTGTGAAATTTTTTTTCCTGCTTTTATTATAAATGCGCTTTAAATAAAATAAAAATTACTTTCTAATTAATTTACATAAATTATTGTATATTTCAGCAAAACATCACCTGTACAATAAAATTTCAACTAACAAAAAGTTTACATGTAACATCAGTTGCCTATATAATAAAGTAATAACCCCACTTTACACGTGTTTACTTCTTGGCTCCCTTAGCCCGATCATCATCGTTATAGCCGGCTTTAATCTTTTTCTTATCGCTTGATTTGATGAGCAATTTTTTTTAAAAAGTTGCACAACTTTGCCAATTTGAAGTTAATAACTGACAAGGTATATTGCTATAATAAACTAGTCTCATAAAATGTAATTTTTTTTAGATGTCGAAGAGGATGCAACCTCCTTGGCAACCCCATGCCAATACAAAAACACCTGTTTTACATCTGTTTAACAGCCTAACTCGCCAAAAGGAACCATTTATTCCGGAAAATGGTAAACGTATCAATTGGTATTCATGTGGGCCAACTGTCTATGATGCCTCACACATGGGCCATGCTCGATCTTATATTACTTTTGACATTCTGAGACGAGTACTAACTGATTACTTTCACTATGATATTAACTATGTAATGAATATTACTGATATAGATGACAAGATTATCAAGAGAGCAAGGCAAAACCATTTACATGAATGCTACATAAAGAAAAATCATAAATTAGAGAAGATTTTAGAAGATGTAAAGCTTGTGGGTTTGTTCTTAACTCAATTTGATAATTTTAAATGAATTGTTGACTTTTATAGGTAATGCAATTATTTGAAAGGAAAGCAAAAGCAACCACAGATCCAGATAAAAAGGTCATGATGGATAATTTATTAGTAAAAGTAACTAAAAGTTTAGATGCTTTAAAAGCAGCTGTTGCTGCAGGAGATCAAAATAATATTTCATCAGCACAAGAGAAGTTCATGGGTGAATATAAAGACCCACTGTCTGATTGGTTAGACTCTGAATTGGGTAGCACAGTTACAGACAATGCTATTTTTAGTGTTCTTCCTGCATATTGGGAAAGTGAATTTCACAAGGATATGGACTCTTTAGATGTACGTCATAATTATTAAATGTTTACCCAGTAAATAGTTGCTAGGAAACATGTTTTAGGTGCTTAGACCAAATATTTTAACACGTGTAAGCGAATACATTCCGGAAATCATCGCATATATAGAGAAAATTATCTCCAATGGACTAGCATATGAAGCAAATGGTTCGGTTTACTTTGATGTAGGTGCCTTTGACAAAAGAGACAACCATCATTATGCTAAACTTGTTCCTGAAGCCTATGGTGACACTGCTAGCTTAGCTGAAGGTGAAGGTGACCTCACCACTTCTGAAGCAACACAAGAAAAGCGTGCTGCTACCGATTTTGCTCTGTGGAAAAAGAGTAAATCTGGGGAACCAGCTTGGTCTTCTCCTTGGGGAATGGGTCGACCTGGATGGCACATTGAATGCTCAACCATGGCGTCAGCAATTTGCGGACCTACACTCGACATTCACACTGGTGGCGTCGATCTGAAATTTCCACATCATGACAATGAAATAGCACAATCGGAAGCGTACTTTGATTCTCCAGAGTGGGTGAAATACTTTTTGCATTCAGGACATTTGACCATCGCTGGTTGCAAGATGTCAAAGAGTCTGAAGAACTTTGTCAGTATACAAGATGCACTTGCCATTCATTCTGCGCGTCAATTAAGATTTGCCTTCCTTTTACATTCATGGAGGGATACGTTGGACTACAGTAATAACACCATGGAGATTGCTTTGGCCTATGAGAAGATGTTCAATGAGTTCTTCTTGAATGTGAAAGATGCTACGAGAGGTGTTTTGGGCCAGACAGAAAATAAAACATTTGTTAAATGCGATAATGAGGAATTGAAGTTGAGTGCGAAGTTTGCTGAAACTAGAGATAGAGTCCATGTAGCATTGTGTGACAATATTGATACAAGGACAACCTTGGAGGCTTTGAGGGATTTGATTGCAGCGGGAAATTTGTATCTGCGGGATAAGAAGCCTCTGAATGCGCTGGTGATGTATGATATTGCACTGTACATAACAAATATTCTCGGTACATTTGGGATTAATGTGGTTGCGAATGGAATTGGTTTCCAAATTAGTTCATCTGGAGATGGAGATGTAAGATACTACATATCAAAACTTAATATTTTAAATCATAATTTGTTTTTGTTTCAATCCTTCAGACAGAAAGTACAATAATGCCATACCTTCAAATCCTCTCTGATTTTCGTGGTATCGTACGTACCCATGCCAGGGAGTTAAAAGCAACTGCAATTTTGGAGCAGTGCGATCTCTTGAGGGATGATATTCTACCAAATGTTGGTGTTCGGTTGGAAGATCGTGAAGGTGAGTCTAGTGCAGTTAAGCTAGTAGATCGCGAGACATTGCTCAAGGAGAAAGAGTTGAAGAAGCAAATGGAGCAAGAAAAGCAGGCGCAGAAGGAACGTAAACAACAAGAGTTAGCAGCTGCACAAGCCGCCAAAGAGGCACAGAGGAAAATCCCACCTAGTGAAATGTTCAAGGGGGAAACAGGAAAATATTCCAAGTTTGACGGGACGGTGGGTAGCCTATAGTTGCCTAATGTATATTTTGTTTCTTACTTGTTTTCCTTCTAGGGGATACCAACACATGACTTAGAGGGAAAAGAAATTAGTAAAGGACAGATGAAGAAGTTGCAAAAATTACAAGCTGAGCAAAAGAAGAAATATGAACAGTATCTAGCAAGTTTGCAGAACTGATTTAGTTTGATTAATTTTGTGTACATTTTGCAAGCCTTTTGATTTACTGCTTTGATGTAACGTTTTGATTATGAAAGTTATATTACATATATTATTGCAATTGATTGCTTATGTTGCACATACTTGTAATAACATTGCATCTTAATGTTTTGTAGGTTTTGTACCTCAAGACTAAGCACTTTCTCAAAAATTAACTCTGCCTTGGCTCTTTGTGTCACTAATACTAGGTGAAATGTACATTATGTTGCTGGTATTGTGCACTACATATCTTCCTTTCTTCCTTCTTTTCTAAACGTGTTACTCTACTTTGCAGAAGTTCCAGTGTTGTGAGAAGTGCTGATATGGGGTTATGTTTAGGTACAAAGCAATTTAAATGATTTTATACTTGGTTAAGTGGTATTAAACTTAACAAAAACATGTTTACATTAATATTTTTAGATTAAATATTTTATTTAGACGCTAACAATCATTCTAAACCAAACAATGGATATCATCA
>JAODGC010008377.1:133296-144149 GCA_027574925.1 Ecitoglossa quadriceps | reverse complement strand
GGCTATAAATAGTATTTGCGTCCGCACATGGCCTTTGCGCCCGCTGACTCAAAACGGAGGAAATTATATGCGCACAGGGAGAAATGCCAAAGAAATGAGAAAAGTCTTTTAACAAACATACGCAGTGGGAAACAAAGGCGATTGTGTTGCATTGCTAGAAATCAGCTTGTACCAAGGAAGATGACAATTTAAAACATCAAAAACAATATCGAGGAAGATGAAAATCATGTAGACGCGCAGATAATATTCTTCACCTCTTACAGTCAATAGAAGTTGTAAATCTATTGTGTACATGCAATCACATCAATATTGTTGATAAAACAGCTGACTAGCCTGTTGTCAAAAATTGGATTCAATTTTAATTTCTTTGGTCGCCAACAGAAAACAACAATTTCGTTCGTTATTTACAAGTTTATAGATTGATGTTTAAATAAAAAGCCGAGTATATTAATGCAACTTTCATGTAAAGAAAGAAAAACTGTCATATGCTTGATGGTATTTCAGTGAAGTTTTAAAAGTTAGGTTATCTTATTTGACACGCCAGGCGCGTCATGTAACCAATAATACAGGGTAATTTATAAACAATAACAGGTACTTAAATTCGGTAAAAAGATTCATAAGGTAGACTTAATCCTCACATAATCCTAAACCTGTTTTAACTTCACCACATACATAAATAATCTAATAAGAAGCTCAGCTGTCTGTCCATCTCTCTTGACAATTATTACAATTAAAGAAACTTCCAATTACTATTATAAAATCAAATTCTCATTATTGATAGTAAATTAAGTGCACTAGAGATGATCATTAAAATTCTTACTTATTTAAATCAACATCCATCAAATACATTACATCAAAGTTCAATTCCTTTGATTGCCTTGTGCTGATGGAAATGTGGAAATGAATTTTCTATATTTTTTAAAATAAATTTACGGATGTATCTACTATTTACCCATAAACACTTAAAGAAATCGGTATTTCTTCCTTAAAGTACATCAAGCAGTGCGAGTTATTTGAAACCTTTGAAGTTTCCTTTCATTCTCTTCTAATCTATGTAAGTGCGCTTTGGAAAAATATCGAGTCGAAGATGGAAAAAATCGACGGCTATTTTTAAACGGTGTAATCGGAAGTCGAACTCTAGATTCGATTTTAAGCAGTCATTTGCTATGAAAGTTTTGGAAGCAACATCGGGTGTTTTTCCGACCCAGAGTAATTTTGGACAGTTATATTGATAAGGTAATTGCTTTCATTCGAAACGTGTCCGTTGCTTGTGCGAGTTGTGAGTAATCTCAATTTAATATTGTGCAGATACAGAACGAGGAAGTAAACTAGGAATTGTCGAACGCGTGTTTATCGATACGCATCCGACCCTGCATGTGTTCAAACAAAGGCAGCCACTATTTTCTAGCTTACCATTAGTTATGCAGTATCTCTAGTATGTATGTATGCACACTTTACTTTTCACGCACTGCATTTCTTGTATTAAATATAACCACCGATTTGATTTACATTTTCGTTTATAAGTAGCCAATGGTCAAATGTCAGTGGAGCATTTGTTGTATGCGTTCGTTTTAAGTGCAGATGTTAATTAACGATTTGAATGCGGAAATTAATCACTTGCGGCAATGCCCAGGCAGATAACTAACATTCGTTTGTAGCATTGCAATGACTACAACGCGTCTGCTGTGCAATTCCTGCAACCACCATCTGTGTAAACTTCCGGTCAAAACAATGCTTATAATTATGACCTCTATTTGTCAAACTTATTTCCTTTCCTCAACTCTTGTTTGGATGTAAACAAGCAGAAAGTTTAGATATTATAATTACGAATATTTCTTGGGGAATATTAGCGTAAGCATTGGCAAGGAAAAATGTGTCCAGTGGAATAGAAATTCTTGAAGATAATGCTGGCGTTGCAGTTTGCACACCAGGTTCGCTGAATAATATTTGACTTGTTAGTCACAAAACATCACACCACCTCGCCAAACATAAATTGCTACACTACCGAAAACTATTGGTCACGCACTTTTCTATTCACGAACATAGTCCACGGGTCAGCTTCCTCAGCTGGGCTTAGTTCGTGTGATGTGACAGCAACTGGCGTCAATATTGCCAACCAAAAACAATAGTACCAACACACCACACGGAAATTACAACTATTTCTATTGCGTAGTATATTATAATTAATTACAATTAATTTGAATCTCTTTTATCTTTGGATCTTTTATGTTTTTAACCATCATAGTATGACAATTATTTGTTTTAGATTATCATTATCTTTCAAAATAGTGATCGTACTGAATTTCGAGATTGACATATAGATGGAGTGTCCTATGTTCGATATGTCAAAGTGAAAACTTGGTGCAATCAAAATTTTCATCGACAAGGATAAACGGTGTAAATCTCGTTGATTAGAGTAAAACGATTCTGACAAAATACAATGCAAGTTTCATATTATCACCATAAGTTGACTAAATTATCAAGTGCCAGCCATCATCACGTTAATCATCACTTTTTGCTTTGCCGAAATCTTGGAAATAAATCGACCTCGTTGCAAGTACCTCAAACAAACATAATGCACATCCTTCGATGCTGAAAACAAAGAATTCCCTTGCAACCGCTCGCGTTGTTTTTCACCTAATTGCGTTGTAAATATAACTTTCCCGAATGTTTATTTACCAGCGAAGTACCATGGACCAAGCGCGAAAAGCACACAAAGAGTGGCAGGACGTACGCCGCGCTGTCTGGAAATTGCCATCTTTTTCATTTTTAGGATCCGTTTACAGTAAGGAACTTAAGAAAATCCCAACTAAGCCAAACTCTTACAACACTAAACCCAACAACGCAAAAAGCATGGAATCAATGGAATGGAATCAAACCACACTGCAGCACCTATATCTATCATTGTAATCATCCATTTCTGTCGCAATGCAATGGTAATCAGTTTGCGAAATTAAATGCACACCTGTCGTAAAAAGGTGGAGGTGGTATAGGCGCAAGTAATGAAATGAACGCGCTCAGTGCGCTCAGTCATTATTGTTAGAAACGCGCTCGCGCCGCTCACATTAAGGAAGCCAAAACGCGCTCGAAAGTGAAATCCGAAGGTGCAACATCCCGGAAGTAATTACCCTCTAATTAGCTCGTCGGAAATCAGTTCGTTGTCTAGCGTTTGGGGATCAGTTGGCGCAGCTTAGGAGAAAGTAGACAGACTTGACTTGCTTGCTACTTGCCAAAAAGAACAGGATGCGTCCACCACAATTCGGAGAGGATATTACCAACCAGGCCAACAATGAGAACGTGGACCCACGGATGGGTGCCATGATGGTGTGCACTCGTATGGCTGGTAGGGCCATCATCCGAGTGGTTGGGAGGTGCAATGAAGCGCAGGAGAATGAACAGCTAGGTAAGGACATCCGCATTGAATTGAATCTGGCATTTAATGACATTTGCATTATTTCATTTGATGGTAGAAGAAGAGTGTAGCAATCTAAAAAATATTGTTTACTACACTTCCATGTTTTATTTGATTTCCTCAACAACTCACCAGGTGGACCCAAGATGGTTATTGTTAAATTTCATTACATACTTTAAATTTCAATTCTTTCTTATTCAGTGTCCATCTAGAGGTTTTGCAAATAATTAGATTGCTCTCTGTTTTGCTTCTGCCAATGCAGTACAATAATCTCTTTTTTTTTGTGACGCACTAGTAAACAATAACGACCTTGGCTCATCGTCCCCATTGCGAGGTATAATTATTTATGAAACAGTTGTTTGGACTATCATCACTTATATTTGGCAAAATTTTGAAGGCATCGTACACGAGTGTATCTGAAACAGACTGCTAGATAAAATCCATTTTTACACCCAATTATTTTTAACGAGCTTTTAACAAATTGCAGCATGTGTACAATCAGAGGAAGTGAATGCCTTGAACTACTCTGCGTCTAGCACAAATTGTAATCTAATCAAACAAAGCGACATGTGAGACTTGCTGAAAATGGTGCAAATCACAAACAAAGTAGTACTGGATTGGTGGATAAATTCTCGCAAATAACTTAACATGCTGCCAAATGATTTATTCCAAGCACAACAACTTGGCAGCGGATTGTTTCTCAGTGAGGTGAACATATTCAAATCATTCTTTGTGTGCTTATTATATATCATACTTGATTCGCAAAATACAAAACCCAACTATTGGGAAAATACTGAGTGAAATTTGTAGGCCACTATGAAAGTCTGTCACTATATCTAAATACATTTGCGCAAGTATGTGAGAATTAAATGTGGATTGATTTCGCACTTTTATGGTCAAACAAGGTTGATCAGTTGTGTTGGTTCCTGCTTGATGAATCACTCACACGATTAATTCATCCATATAAGGGAAATGTCTCTAAAAGAAGTTATACTAGAATATAGCTTGATTAGCTGACAACGTCAGTGACATACAAGTAGCAAACATTTTTAAGCAGCACGCAGATCAAAGAGGAAGTTACAAAATAATCTGGAAATTGCGTCCTTCATGTGACCATATTAGGTTTCAATCTTTCTTCTGTTTTAGTCTAGTTCGAAGATGAAGTCAAATCAAATGCTGGCGATTATTTTCAAGTGGAATAATCGGGCTTTCTTTTGTTTTTAGCTGGGAGAGGAATTTCGACTTCTTATTCAGGCTGAATTAGTAATCTCTGTGATTCGCAAACGATTCTCATGAACGTGTTGCTTACAAGATACTTACATCTTAAACAGTCTATATAATGTTGGCTTCGTTGAAAACGTTGTAATTAAAATGTAAGAGGAAGGCATCGCACCAAACATGTGTTTTTCTAACTAAACATAACCTCGATACGCACCAGTCGTGCCAACTCTCTAGCTTTGTGCAGAATTTTCAAATGACTTGAAAAAGGCAGTACGCCATCTACGTTCTGAAACATTAACAATTTGATGAGTATTCAAGTATCATACCACAAAAGATATCAGACACTTTGCAATCGAACTCGACGAAATAAGAAACTTGTTGTGTGTTCTTTCAATAGTTTCTACTAACTAAACATAACCTCGACGTGTGTCCGCCGTAGTGCCATCTCTCTATCTTTGTGCAGAATTTTCAAATGACATGAAAAAGGCAGTACGCCATCTACGTTTTGAAACATTAACAATTTGATGACTATTCAAATATCATACCACAAGAAATATCAGATACTTTGTGATCGAACACAACAAATTACTTAGGATAGTTTTTCACATGTCTCATCTGGAACAACGAGTAGTTTGGGAAACAATAATTTAACCCAATGCAAATTTAAAATTTTCCATTGAAAACTCAACAACATCCTCAATGATTATTTTTATGTAGCGAAACCGAAAATTCTGCTCAGGAGTGTAAAATGCGTCTCATGCGCGTTCTACGCACTTGGCACTTCCTCATATTTATCCACATGGCAATCAGCATCTTTTTACGATTTTCTGCAGGCCTGTGACGATCTTGGCTATTTTTACCTTTGTTTTTCAATCACAAACACCGCACTTCCGCATGTAGTGTTCATGTGAATTCAATCTCCACGATTTATAACTCGTTTTCATCTCGATTTATTCTCCATTAAGAAAGTTTTACTTCCATCACGTCTTTTAAAGTACAAAGGATTGGAAATCATTAGTAGTGTGAATTAGTTGCAGCTCGTGATACGCAATTCATGTCGTTTGATTAACGAGCTACACGAGGTTTTGATTCGGTGCACGCGTTTCGAAAACAAAGTCAGCATAAACAAGACGAATGGTTACCATATGTAAGATAGACCATTCAAACGCAAACAGACTTCCAACCCAAATCGTCATTTGAACTTGCAACAATAAGTCTTGAACATGAAAAACAACTTAAGTGGAGTTATTCTCAATCTACGGGGAAATAATGACAATGGAAGCAGATAAAATTGTGTAGACCCACGATCAACTTGTTTTTCTCTTTATGTTTACTTCCGTTTCTTCAGATTTAACATTGTTTTCTTTCTTCCAACAATACAATGGTAATTGACTAATGGTAATGTGCTGAATCCACGTGTTTTTTTAAGTTCAAGTTTGGTTTTTAAAGCAAATTTGTGATTTTCTTGTCATTTTCATTTACAATCTCCCATAATTCAAGTAAATATAATTAGACTAGTTTAGGAAGTATAACAACAATTGATACTGAGAATATCTGTGAACACATAAATTGTTTACCTTTAATGGTTTTGAAGTTAGAACGTATTAAGGTCTATTATAATTAGAAATATTACTACTCCTCTTGTCAACACTCACTTGTCACTTGTCACCACAACAAACCTAACCTTTCCAATACTTTAACCACAATTTTTGCAGAATTAGCAGTGTCTTTAGAAAATTAGATTCAAAACTTGTATTCCAAGCCAACAACAAAGTCTTTAAGCAAATCAAAAATCTCTAAAAGCTCTCCAATTATCAGATAATTCATCTCAACTCACACATGCATAGAAAAAACAAACCGCAATTTCGAAATTAGACACAACGCACTTATGTGAATCTTCAAAAACCTAACCACAAACACCTTGATATCAATGAGAATATATACATATCCAACTATAAAATGAAAAACCAAAAGTTGCACAACGGAAATACTCAACCCCGGTACAGCAATTATCTTAATTCCATAATCTACCAAATAGCCATCCGCCCACAAAAAATTAATCAATTTATTCCTCATTACAGATCCATAGTTGTATAAAATAATGAACAAGAAACAAAAATTAATCAAACTAGAGAATGCAACAAGCCGAGAATGTCTTTTATAACATCAAATATTTAATGTTAAAGTTATCTAGTTGCAATATAATAGTGAGATATTTTTAATAGTCGCAATATGTTTTACCCAAACTGGTTCAATTGGAGTGTGTAGTTTAAGAATTATTGATATTCGAAGAAAAAAAGATGTCAATTTCTTTCTCACTTCTACTCTCTACTCACTGCATATCTCCCAACTCGCTCACGCGTCAACACTGCTCACTTTAAATGCCACTAATTTGAAGGCATACTGCGGCAGTGAGCTCTCTCTCACTTCAACTCCCTACTCACTCCATGTCTCTCGATCCTCTCACGACTCAACACTGCCTACGTTACACAACTAATAATAAAAGAACATACTGCATCAGTGTGTCACTCACGCTCTCACATCTACTTCTTACTCACTGCATATCGCCCGACTCTCTCGCACGTCAACTCTGCCCAGATTGAACACTAGTAATTAGAAAGAATACTGCGTCAGCGTGTCAATCTCTCTTTCACTTCTACTCTCTACTCACTGCATATCGCCCGACTCTCTCACGCGTCAACACTGCCTACGTCAGTGTTTTTTTTCTCTTGCTTCTACTCCCTATTAACTCCGTATCTCCCGACTCTCTCGCACATCAACATTGCCCACTTTAAAGACGAATAACTCTACATCTGAAGAAGGCAAGATGCCGAAAACATTATAATGACATGAAATATTTACAAGGTGTAAAAGTAAACGTATAGTCCACGAAGATAATTAACAAAATCATATGGTGCTAGAAAACTGTTTTGTTCTTGTCTTATTATGTTGTTTTACACAATACTAATTATTTCAATGCAACCAAGAACCCGGAAGGATATTTCTAATGACGCAATCCTGCTAACACAATTGGGTAATTTCTTGATTCAGTTTTCTTCTTTATATCGTCTACATTTATCTTGCACAATCTTTTACAACAAGTAGTATACACTTACATAAAACTTTTTACTGCTGCATGAACAATTAACTGCAATAACATAATAAAATGAGGCTAATTTTTTGTTATTCAATAACCTCTGATTCTAAAGGCTGAAATCGTAAATCTATTATTTGCTCATTATGCTGCTGATGCGTTGAAGCTACTTGAGTTAATCACTGATCTCAACATTTGATGTTAACGCAAGCACCACTTGCACCAACTAACACCGCAATTATTATGAAGTCCAGAGAATTAAAAAGTAGTTACGAAGAAATGTAAAATTCTGAAATTACATGCTTTAAAAGAGTTGAGAGTGAAAGTATATTCAATTGTATCCAAGATTCTCGCAATTGCATCACAAATTGCTCTTGAAAAAAAATATATAAGTTGTATTATTGTTGCACAAGCACATTTAAACTGCAAAATAAAAAAATATTTAAATGTTTAGAGTGTTTGACATATGCAACACATTGTACACCATATGTGAGTACATTCTAAATTTACCAACTTTATACTTGCAAGTAAACAGCACAAATTAAATAAATTATAATGCAATAAAACAAATTGTGATCCCTTCAATTAACTTATAACTAAATGTGAAATAAATATTGATGATTATTATTTAGCTATGAAACATTAGCTTTCTAAGCAGCAAGTGAATTTGTTTCTAAATTTAGTTGTAGCTCAAGTATTTTTACTCAGTGAACTAAAAATAAGTGTGAATGTTCTAAAGTATCAAAAAGTACCTGAACACGTTTAGAGAACGTTCTTCTTTAACAGTTTGCCATTCTATTTTCAATAAATAGAAGCATTCCTTGTCATAAGGAAAACAATAATAATACAATGGCATCAGCTGTTACAAGAGTGATCCACAGATGTGAAGAAGCAGAAGAATCACAACTCCTAGGTTATTGATATTCAGCAATACTCATTACTTACCATTAATTCTATTTGAGAACCATTACAATCACGTAATCGATTACATTTTGTTTCAGACTTGTCGGAATGTCAGCTGATGCAAGTCCCAGATGCAGTATACCATCTGATGCGGCACACGGAATTGAAATCTTGTGATTTAAGCGGCAACGATATTACGAAGATTACACCAAAGTTTACAGTCAAATTCAGCCTTATCTCCACACTCAATTTGTCCCATAATCAGATGGCAAAGTTGCCTGATGAAATTAAAGACCTTGCCAACCTTACCAGATTGGATATTTCATATAACACATACATCTCTCTGCCAGATGCGATTTTCAAGATTCCTAATCTACAAGAGTTAAATGCCAGTCATAACTATATCACAGGTACGCCAATAATTAATTCACTTTTTTATTTGTGCTTAACTTGCAATTGTATCTTTTGTTTTACTTGTTGATTAAGGTGTTCAATGGGTTGCCTAGAATACCCATACAGATGCTGAACTGTACTGATAAAATGTTCTTTTCTTCAGACGTCGAAGTCGAGCTGATTAAGGCAGCCCCATCCTTGCAAACGGTGGATTTGACCGTCAACCCTCTCACACCACGATGCCACGACCACCTAAGCAATGTGGCATTCGTCAGGATCACCATAACACCGCGCGAGAAGGAAGACTGGGAGGATCTTACCATTTAATCACATAGAATTAACAGCAAATGAGATGTAAATACGATTCGGATGAGGCAATAAGAAGTAATTTAAGATTATTAACCCACTGCCATATAATCCTCTAGAGAAGATAAATAACGTGGAATGGAAAGCAAAAATCAAGCGAATGTAGATAATAATTTCAATAAGTTAGTGAGGATTAACGGTAGTAAATGATGTCCTAGCGCAGAACAAATAAGATATGGTGATTAATTGTATCCTTCCTTAGTCTTGTATGTAGTCTTTGTATTTTTATATTTTCTCAACGGTTCGTTGACTAATTTACGCTCACTGGAGTGTTGTGACCTCACAAGTATGAATCTGGCGTAGTTAGCAATTAGTTCGTTTTGTACTTAAATGCTGTGTATTAACATGAATTACGTGTGCATTATGTAGTGGAAAGCCATTGAATTGTGTAGATTTATTGAGTTTTATGTGGTACGGCAGAAAATACGGGATCCGACCGACGTCTAGTCAACTTTTGTGATCGCGGAGCTTTAACGTAATTTTTGTATTCGTTTCTATAACTACTTGACATATGACAATTTAATAAACATTTATTAAAGTAAACAAAAATTATAGATAAGTGTCTAGTTTGTGGAATTGATGGAAGAATCTATTTGCGATGAATTGCAATTCTAGAGATTCTGATTTGTTGAATGAAGAATTTGCTTAAAAAAAAATTGAGTGTACCTTCATTAGGTCATGGTATGTTATTTATCAAGATATCACAAAAATAACATGGGGTAGTCAACAATCCCCTAATACCTCCCTATTGCATAAACATGTTCAAGCCAGTGGAAGTTTAACTGAAATGACTCCACCGAATTTGAGCCTCGGAAAGAAACAAACAATAACAATTCTTACGCAGTTGTATTAGGTGAGATTTATCTGGATTTTACTTCAATTCACATATTGGATTATCATACAATTTAATGTAAAAGATATTTATCTAAAGTGCCTTGTGACATAACAAAATTTATTATTTATGAAAGAATAAACTGCTCTAGTAATTCAGGAGAACAAAATGAATCTCTCATGCCTTACAATTTTATATGCAAAATGGACTCCAACAATGAATCTACTAAGCTTCTCTTTCCGAAGAAACAATTTTCGAATGTAAGAACTACGTTAATTTATAATGACAACAAGGTTATTGTTTTGCAAGCAAACTTTGTTTTCCATAGGTCTTTTTATTGTAGTGGGTGGCAGTGAAGATAACAATACAGAGTTAAATCAATAACTTTATTATGCTTTAGAACTAAAACTTTATGCCATGATTAAATTAAGTAAGTGTGATATTGTACATGGCCATATATAAGTAAACATCATCCTCCCTTATGAAGAGGTTGGTCTTAGAGGTTAAGATTGGTTGTCTAATATACATGTCGCCAGATCTTCTTGGTAGATGCTGTCTTCAGGGTGCCACTGACGTCTAGACTCCACATATCTTCATCTTCGTATGGTCTAGTCGACACGTCGCCAGAGCTT
>JAODGC010008377.1:118297-133196 GCA_027574925.1 Ecitoglossa quadriceps | reverse complement strand
GTGGTGGCTTGTTTTCAACAACTAAGTGTGAAATCGAATAAATAAATAATCCACCCAGTAAGCTTTAAACGTGTTTTATTTATATTAAGCTACGAAACCGACATCAATCACAAAGCTCATTTAACGTACACATCTTAGAAGCAAATCTTCACAAGACATGTCCTAAGATGCCCAGCTTGCTTTGCCTCTCAGTAATCATAATCATTTAATTGACTAACCATGGAGTAAGCTGTGATTGCCTTACAAAAGGAACAATTATGTAAACGCGCACAGAACCGAAGTAATTGCTAAACAACCCATCAACTAATTGTTTACAATATATACACAATTCATAAGTACGTAACACTTCACACATCACAATACAATACGCAATATAATACATGATACAATAACTTATAATATTATATACACTACTTTCCAAGTTAGAACATAATTGTTGTTAACGCCAAGCCATTGTGAAACATTCTCACTTCGATTACTTTACTTAGTTACTTATAAATATGAATAACTAGTTAATGCAGATTATTCAACTACCCATTTCGATTCGCCCAAGTAAGTGCTAGAGATTAATTATTTGGTAACAAACAAGGATAAGTAAAGCTCGATCAAGTATACATTGAGTCCATTTGCAATAGGAAGGAAATGGCTTGCGATTATTAGACTTTGCTTTGATTCGCTCGCTACATTGTGATATGTCTCAGCTTTACATTAATTGTACACTTTGTACGTTGTACTGACGTTGTAATTTCCAAGTAGATAAAATAGACTGCGAAATAATCGAATTGTATCAAGAGTTTCAGCATGATGCACAAGTAGAAAAGTTACATGTATCACAATTTGTGTAATGTTTGCTTGGAATTAGCACTATCTTAAGATTAAGCATTCTGTATTAGTCCACAACATTAAATCTCTGTAAGTCTGTAACTTGATTATGTTGGTCTTAAAGTTATAAAATATTAACACGTTTACATGTAAAGCTATCAACTAGTTGCTTGTAGCACTTGCTAATCGTTAAATATTTTAGAAAAGTGGACGCTTTTTCAAGAATGAATCATTGACCATTGTTTCTTCATAATGTAGCTCAAATTTTCTTGCATAATGTAACTAGTAAAGTATTAGATACATGTTGTATGATGCATTATTATTATTGACATCTAAAACTTTCATAAAATTTGCTCCAATTAAAACCGTTGATTGTAATTTCAGCCAACTTAAAGATTCGTTGGTCCCTGTCATTTTCAGATGGTCAACGAACAACTTAACTATATCTCTATATTGAAGAAAATCCAATTTGTTCTTTGTATACGAAAGTTAGAATAATTCTAATTCAATTTAAACCATTCATTAAATTATCACTGAAAATGCAAGAATTAAGCCAATTTTTGCATTTTCAACTATGTTCGTTCTGTATTATGTATGTACTCTCAATTGTTTTCATTTGAAATGAATAAAATAGCAAATACTCATCATATTTCTTCCTAAAATGCCATCATCTTCTTCTTATGCATAGCTCTGACTGTGTTCTAATGACAAACCAGTCAATTTACTCCCCTGCTCCACCCAACTCTTAAGTCGTCCTCGCAATTCCTCTAAACTTTTTGATTTTGCCTTGTTAATACGTTTATACTTGACATCTTTCGGTTTAGTCACAGAGCGATGATTGGACATAACGCGATTGTAAGTTGTCACCTGATTGCCACCATTAACTTTTGCACCATTTGGAGTGCAACAATCCTGTGGCACCATCTGCCCATCTGGTGGTTCCCCCTGCTCTCGATGAATGTGACTCCGGTCGAAGTCAAAATGTTTGCCCTTATCAAAACTACATTCAAATTTATCTAAACTATCTAACTTGTCTACTTTCTGCATTTTCTCCAACTTCTCAATGGTCTCCGCACGTTCAATGGACTTCCCTGGTGGTTCCTCACTAACCGCTCTGCCACTTCCACTGGCAAATGCATCTCGCTTTTTATTTGCCTCAGTTTTGCCTTCGGTGTCATCGGCATCTTCCTCAACGCTGTATACAGTCTCGAGAATCTCAGGCCTTCTTAGAAAGCCATTAGTACGGCGTATAGTGTACTTTAAATTGGGGTCAATCGCGTCTGAGATAGAACGCACCACGGTGATTCCATCCGGATTACGATACTTGGGAATGTGCGTAAAGTTGCTGTCGGAATCAACATCCTCCATGACCACAGCGCTGTCGCTATCGTTTAGGGACTCTAGATCGATAAGGTTGGTTTCAAAGTCGGGAATGTCAGCGATCGGCGCTTCCAACCCATTGTCGATCAGGCGATTGGTGAGGGACTCAATGATCCGCTGCTGACGGTGGATGATCATCTCGCGTTGATTTAACATCACGGAGATGTCTTTCTGTTTCCGAATGAGACGGGATTCGAAGAGGAGTAGTTTGGAGGAGAGAGTCTTGAGTTGATCTGCTTTCTCACGATGCAGGCGGGATATTAATACTTCCTGAAAAGCGTAAAAGTTTGGTAGATAGAAATGTTGTACATTTTCCTGTATGCATTGGGTGTATTTAAGGAAGGTGGCATCACCTGCATTTTGTAAGCTCGTCGCCATGCTAGAAGTTGTTGTGCTTGGGTACGCGTGCGTTCCCGGAGGTCCCGAATCAATTTCCTAGCATCCTCGAGGCACTCTCCAACGTCTTCACCGGTGTCAGTCATGCTACCAGAACGACTGTAATAGAAACATGACAAAAAAAAATTAATAAACACAAAAGAAAATAACATTCTTAAACAAAAATAAACGCTATTTGTTGCCTAGAGATAAAATGAACAGTTCATACAGCTCTATTTCATTTCACCTGAACCATATCACTGATTCAAATAAAACTTTGCACAGTTCCTTGGTTTGGCCCTGGTGACGTTTTAGTCAACAAATGTTTCGCAATTTGTTTAGAAGTTATGAACAAAAATATGAACTATACAATACTAATCTTCTTGGTGACATAGGCAGCCCAGAGTTCACAAAGTAGACTTGAACTGTCTTTTGAGCACAATCGATACTCTTTATTCTAGTTTGTTAACTAGTTTAACTTATTTCCCGACTTACTACTTTCAGTCACTTCTTAAAAACAAATGCGGGTATACTTTACTTCCATCTCTTCCTCGTCCTTTCTTTGGAATAATTATCCTTGTGACCATTATGCAATTTTTTATTACCATTTCCACCCAAAACGATTAACTACAAATCATAATAAATTGTAACTGTTAATTCCACATTCTCGTACACTTGTATAATTGCAAATCACTCATTATTCCATATTATTATGCATTAAGAGAAGTGGAGCTGTATTTCCTCGCAGTCCCAAGTCCAACCAAACACACGCGGTAGCAGATCACAATTAGAATCGCGTTTGAAATAGTGCAATGCATAACGTGCAATTCGTCCGTTTAGCATTTTGCGCCTGGCGTTTATGTGTACAGTTAGCACGCTGCAATTAACCGGTACAGTTAAAAATCTTATTATGTAAGCCGTGAGCGACCGTTGTGCAGGCGCATACAATGTCCGCACCCGCCATGCTAGAAGCGTTTTGCATCTGTTGCACATACTTAAGAATAACGCGAATATTCTATAATTCTCTTACAATATCTTCGTTCTTGCTATATTATAATTATAACAGTATGAATTCAGTTTTCTCGAGGTACGCGGAAAATGGATAAACGTACCACACAGGTTTTGGCGATTTGATGAGTGAAAACATTATGACATTTCTTTGACATTCAGAATTCAGTAATACTGATTTTGACATATAAATCAACGTTGAGCATTAAGGCGTTTATAAACTCCCGCCCAATATTACTTATTGAATGAAATTGGCCATCACCTTAGATTACTTTTAGACTTCAGTGTATGAACAGCGCAGAAAAACCAATTTGTTTAAGAATACTTACTTATACCATTATTATGTCATCTTGGTTGCATAGACAACCCTCCTCCGCGCATACAAAATAAAATACTTCCTAAAAGCTCTGGTACAGTATTAATAAATATTTTAATTCAACAATTTGATAGGTAACACGTGTAATGCCTTTTAATGCTCTGAATCAGAATTACAGACAGCATTTGAACCTTGAATATTATCCAAATGGCTGTCAAGGAACTGTTCTCTTATGTGTTGCCCTCTTTTGTTCGTTTTATGACAATTTCAAACCAACAATTTATTTAATATACTTCTGATTAATTTTATAATTTTCCAATCGTATGTCGATTAATTGCTTGTTTACCTATACTAACATTAGCCTAAATGATACTGATATTTTCAGTGTAATCCCTGTGCTGCAATTGCACATTCATGTTTATTTTAGGAAAGTAATTAAGCAACACATCCCCATAAATATAAAGCTTATGCATCAAATAATAGCAGTGATTCAATTAATTAACATGTACTAATCTGCAGGTAATTGAAATCAACATCAATGTACCTTTTAATTCGCCCACTTGTATTGGTAGAATTATTTGGATTGACATTATTGACTACAAAGAAAGTTTTTCAGGTTATAACAATTTCAAAGAACCTTTATAAGACACTGCCAGTTTATATCACAAGAAGCTTATATCTAATAATTTCGCTAATAAACGCGTAATTTTTGTGTAAAAAATATATATTTTTAAATAAATCCCAATTTACTCGATTTGAGCAAGTACGATTGTTTAGGTTGGCATTACTGACTTCAACTACCGAAGCAAGCCGAAGCGAATGCTACAAGATGTAGCCGTAAGTGGCGCTAGCGGCGCAAGTATTTTTTGTGTTGTAATTGTGAGTTCACGCATGTGCCGCTTGGGTTTCCTAAGGTATTGGCTAACAAAATTATAATTAAATATTATCAAACTCAAAAAGGTAGTTATACCTTATTTGATTGAAATTGAAATCAAGGTTTATCTTGATATTTCATTAAGATGGATTAATCTTTAATCCTTATTCTGATATATTCCAGATGGAAGTACGGAATGGATTAGTTGGAGGTTAGTTTCGTGTTTCAACAAATATTTCCGGAAAACGTAGTAACGTTACAGTGATGAGTTTCGTGCTTAATTGTCGGTGTTAAATCTAAATCCCACCGAGACGGTGTCATTATACTAACTAAGGTTTGACATGTTCTTATGACTTGCGAAAAGTGTAATTAACAAAGAAACAAGAAAATCCGGTTCGTGACAGCGAAAACATTTTGACATGTAACACAATCGACATTTTAACGTGCACTACCTCAACAAAGCCACTCACTACATAATCGACTTTACTTCATTAAATGTAACATTAAGCAGCTATACAATAACAATCTCACAATAAATAAATAGACACATATAGAACTCATTCTCCAAACTCGATTACGAAAGCAACGCCAAAACAGTTACGCAATATTCGCAGTACTCAGTGTATTATTTGCAAGTGATTACATGTCGATACGAATAATCCCATAAAACGAGATGAAAGAAACAAGAGCAAATCATTGTAATTTTACGCCGTTATAAATCTAGATTCAAAAAGTCATTCTCGATTCAAGAGCAAATTGACAATCAAATCCTTATTACGACAAGAATTGTGTGCACAATGGTTACTTTAATTCGTTGTAAAGAATTCCTTTGCGTAGAGTTTAACAATAGATTGCTTGATTTATTCAGTCGAATGTGAATGTGGAGCTTTTCTGATTTATTAAGTAAATGCTAAGACCAGATCAGCAATGGTCTGAAAAAGTGTGTGTAGGAGACAGCTAAAGAATAGAATTGTCATTAAAATACCTTTAAAATACCATTAGTAGCAAGTAGATTGTGAGTTGTACTCATTGTTATTATGATTATTGCATTGTTTAAGTACACGTAGTAGAAAAGTGCATAACTAGTTTCGATTTGTTGTTGGATACAAGTTAGCGTCCGTTGGTTATCTAAGATTGATTTTATTGGCTTTAGAAACAAACATTTTGGTGCTTTATAAATTATTAGAACCTTCCCGGTAGCACACTTGACTTGCAAGTTGACAAATCCTGCCAACAATTCCTTTGGGAGCAAATGCATCTTCCCGCACAAGCGGTCCAGTTACAGGGCGACCAGCCCTAGAAGGAAATAATAAATGATGCATATCTGGGTAGGTTGGGTTATTGAGGAAGAGATGGTGGTTTCTTGTTGGTGTAACCATTTAACAAACTCAAATTATTTTAAGGTAGGACAGTCGTGGTCAGAAGCAAGAAGAGAATTCATTTAAAATCCAAATTCTTGACGAGATCTTCGTAATAATAATTTCTAGTTAAGTACATAACATTTGTCGTCTTGTACTCTATTTTTATTTCCAGGTGTTTGTGTTTTATTGTCTTTGACATGGTGACCAATTTTCTCACCGCTTTGTGCTGGAGGAGCAATTTGCCCGATGATTATATAATTGCATTGCGGGCCACTTTATTCTCGCATTGCAGGTGGTAGCCGAATTAGCGCATTAATGTCATCATCGCCAGGTGGAAACGTTTCGAGGCTTCCTAATTTAATTACTAAGTGCTCTGCAAGATGTAGAATGTGGGCACATGCACAAACCGTGCCTCTATCAAGGAATAAAAGCAACAAGAGGCGTAATTGAAACTAATTGCGATGATTATCTCCATATTAAATATGATTAGCGTGATGGTATTTGCTTTCTGTCTTGGCTTTAATAGATTGGTACTGCTTGATTGCCGCTGACGGTGGTGCTGCAGGCATGCACAGAGTGAGTGAACTGTAACGAGTGTGAAGAGACGGTGAAGACCGAACGGCCTTGTCGCATAATGCAAGGTCGCCGTCGACGACTGCCTACAAGCCGTAGTCCCAGGAGCAGAATGCTGACCAGAGGAGTTGCAAAAATATTTAGAACTGTGCATTGCGGCGCGTGTGTTGGCATACCGACATGCAAACAAGTCAGCATGCCAACCGAGAACCACATGGGACTCCAAAGAACAAACCCAGCATGGAGAAGGAAATGGAATTGGGGAAACAAGCAGCTAGAGTTGCTTCCACAGTGGGCGTTTCTTAGTACCATGCTAAAGAATTGTTCTCAAAAAATGCAGTCATAAGATTTACAGAACTTTTCTAGCGAACATTTCAGTAGCTTTCAATTGTACTGCATGACAAGCTTCTTTCAATGAGTAGATCCAAAGCTGTAACACTTTCCGGTATAGCTGAGAATTAATTAGGATGAGTTCTAATTATTGCTGGAATGTTCTTTAAAAATACAGCCGACGCTGTCAAAGAATGTGGGGAAACTAGAAATCAACTTTGTCGCTACCAAAATATAACTTCAAAAATTTCCAGCCCAAAAACAAAATTCCACAAAGTAATAAAACAACTACTGTTCATATTGCTCATTTTTAATCACCAACGAATGTATTTTCTCAAAAAATCCTCTGAATTTTTTTATAGCTCTTTGGAACAATTGTTATTACTCTTCTTAAACTATTTTAATTAAAATTACGGTTGTTCTCACGTATGAAATCATAGTCAAAATTTGGTGAAAAAAATAAAATCGAAATTTTAAAAATTCTAGAAGAGCCCAGAATATTTGGTATTAGTCACACGGCATTATTCTCAATCCGAAAAGAAAACTATCCTTGAAATTTATTGCAAACTGTCATTTTAATAGGCTGAAAATAAATGCAGAAAATTTTCATTTCCTACAAAAATTAGTGAGAATACAGAATGGCAGTGGTAATTTCCAAGTATCTCAAAGAAAAATAAAATCACTCTCGGTAATAAGTTAAGTCACTGCAGGAGAATAAAACAAAAAACCGATGGCAGTGGTTGGGAAAACCAACGGCGTCTGATACGTAAATGTGAGTTTAGTTCAAGTGAAATACCAATTTACCTTTTAAGGAAAACAAATTTATTCTGCATTTAATTAAAATTGCACCACAGGAAATATATATACTACTACTATAGTAGTTTTCTGCAACAAAATTTAACTGTCTGAAGTTATTTTTTAATGAAAATATTTATTGTAAGCCGGGCAACTTATTGCATTTCCAAAAAAGCGAAATTGCTTTACATCCCACGATTAAGTTTGCTTACATAAAAAAACAACAAAATTCAACAAAAACAGCAGAAAATATAATCAGTCCCCTGCCAAATGCAATTTAATCAATGTAATAAAGATGAGTTTTCATTAACCTCAAACTTCTGCAGTTTGAAAAGACCAGCCCTCAATCAATGCAGAAGAGAATCATTCCCAAAGGAAAATAAATTACTTTTTGTGCTTACTTTGATTGAGCACACACGGTTCTTACGTTTTCATTTCTGCCAATTTCCAGTACCGTACATCGAAGCCAGACAGTATTCTTTATTCGCTTCCTTCCTATAAATAGAAATGAATGATGCAACATTATTATGCTTAACGTGTTTAATATGTCCAGGTAAATGCTGCGCGCCGCATGCTTCATGTTGCACCATCAGCGCGCCAGGCTGCCCGGCTGAGAACGAGTTTTCCTTTTTCCAATCGCCTCACCTTGCACCTCACCACAAACGGCTTTCTAGCCAGCTATCGTCTCGCAGGCGGCGAGTCTAATAAGTCTACCTCCGTGGCTGCATTTGTGCAATTGAGAAAGGTCATGCAGGTCAGTGCGAAACGTTTATGTAATCGGCGTTCCATAAAACTTAAGCCGCATGAAATTCTGCGGTCAATGCTCACAGAACACAATGGAATTAACACGAAAAGGACATTGTGCAATAACAAGACAGTTTTGCTCATTTGCAAATGTCAATTTAATGCAAAAACGCTACAAGAAGGACTTTTGACTTTATGAGAAAATCCATCATGAATTTTGCTACTGATCCCTGGAGCAGTACTCTCAAGAGAGCGCTCAGAACGCTCTGCGTTATTTGTGCCCATATAGTGATTCCAAACATTTGGAAACCACTTCTGTTCTAACCTAAGATACAGAGTCATCATCATCTTGATCAAACTTCCTTTTAGATCTGGTTGAAATTTGATGTGCGTTCACAGGGGATGCTTCCAACTAATCATAACCCTGCTACGCGCTATTAGTGGGCCATCTCTCTAACTTTGGTACCCCCCCGCCCCCATATGTCGCATTCAATTGTTACCAAGAACACCTCCAAATTACTTCAATTTAAAGCAAGCGAGTCTAACCATGAACAGAGATTAACTTTCGATTAAACGATGGACACCTCCTGACCGATCACAGGTAGACCTGATTCTTTTCTTTACCTACTAACACATATAAAAAAAGCATTGATACTGCTTAAATTTATTTCTACATTGTGACTTGGCTATGAAAACATTTCAAGCCATTTCTGCAAGTGTCAACAATCGGTGCCAAAATTCCACTTCCTACACACATTGTGAACCCAAAGCTTCAATACAATTAGTGGCATACCTCCTCATACTAACCATATTCCAACTTTAATTTGCAAAGATACAATCTTCGAAAGTCCAACTTTTACATCTACGCTTCCAGTTTCAGAACCGCACTGCTTTATCTTACTCTACTTATTCCCTAATCCGGTGCATCTCCAAACAATTGAATTAAAATGCAAGCTTCGCAAGTAATTCTATATATTAACAATGTTAACATTGAGGTGTTGAGAGAATTTCTCGCTCGACAAATAATGGAATATAAACATTGTCTCGTCTTGAACCGTGTGCACTCCCAGTTTACAGAAAGTAGGCGAATTGCTTCAAACCAAACCAACCCAGCATTCAACTTAATGAACCACAAACTAATTAGCGCCGCATTTTATACCCACACTACCTAGAAAGTCAACCCAACTTCTTTCTGCATGATTTCACTCCATGGGAAAAATATCATCCAAACATTCGAAGTTAACAATGAACAAGGCAACAAGTCAGCAAGGATTTATAACATCAAATATTCAGTTAGTGACAAAGTAAACTCGTCTCAATGAAATACTGCAATATTGTTAATAATTGTGATGAATTTTATCTATCACGCGTCAGCACTGTTAACGTCAGCGTGTCATTCTTCTTCTCAGTTCTACTTCCTAATCACTGCATATCTCCCGACTCTCTCGCGCGTCAACTCTGCTCACCACGAACACTACTAGTAAGAAAGTATACTGCGTCAGTGTGCCACTCTTCATCTCACTTATACTCCCTACTCACTGCGTATCTTCCGACTCTCTCACGCGTCAGCACTGCTAACGTCAGCGTGTCATTCTTCTTCTCAGTTCTACTTCCTAATCACTGCATATCTCCCGACTCTCTCGCGCGTCAACACTGCTCACTCACCACGAACACTACTAGTAAGAAAGTATACTGCGTCAGTGTGTCACTCTTCATCTCACTCCTACTCTCTCCTCACTACATATCTCCTGACTCTCTTACGTGTCGCCACTGCCGAGTAATAACTCCAGAACATAAGAAGGCAACACGCCGAAAACGTTCTGTTTACAAACAGGAAGTGTTTCACTAATCTTTAATCAACATAATGAATATTAAACACTTTGTAACCACACTCAATTAAACAATAAAAATTATAAACAAGTGTTTCGTTTCTCTTGATTACGAAGCCACTGATATTCATTAAATTGAGCTGAGTTTACTTTGACATCTGATATCTGATGTTGCCTTTTTCAAGCAGTTTTTTTTTCTTTTTGCAATAATCCCGTGTAGTTTGAATAATATATATATATCAATACCTTAAATTGGATGTGTCACATTTCGAGTAAATTAAGTGCTTCGTTGATTCTTGCCTTCGAGTTGTACAAATTAATAACCACAAAATCAGAACAATTAACTGAACGAGGCAATATGCCACCATTAATATTATTATCAAGAGTGTCCATACCTCAATAAATCATCAAAATATACATATGCTTACATGAATACTTTAATTACTCTGATATTTACATGCCAATAACTCCGTTATCTTCCAATATGCGCTGTCATTCGCTATCAATTTCCGGGACATTTTTCTGTCAGGTACAACTGTGTGGTAGTTTACAACGATGTAGACTACAAGCTGAGAACCAATAATATGTTATATACAAAATATGTTATAACCCAAAGGTGACTTAAGTTGTGGCAAAAATGAGAACTTTATTTCAGTTAAGGAGAAGGCAAGGGAGTGTTTTGTGAATAAGAAGTGTCAATGTGAGTTATTAATCATTCCCAAATATTCTATCCTAAATAAATATTTCAATAAACCGATTTTCAACTTGCACGCAACAATCATCTAAATGCGCCATATTCAAATTTATCGAAACAGTTTCTCATCTGATGCACTCGTAAATCTAGGATAAATTTGTACCATTACGTCAAGTACAATCAAGTCTTTCGTCTGCCATTTGACATTTGGTCTATTCGACAACAAACCCACTGCTCCAGGGTGCTATTGACTGACGCAGGGATAAATCAACCGGACCGCCAACGTTCACCACTTGCAAAACAAACGTCAACAACAGAACAATACAAGGAGAAATAAATGTATTTAAAAAAAAATAGAGCAAATCGTGCAGCATTGACAGCAGGCAGTAATGTAAATGCAGCCACACTATAGCTGTCTGCCTGTTTTGGTTTGAAGCAAACGAGGTGGAGTTGTTTGCAGACAAATAAAGAGATGTATGAATGCACTGCACATGGATATTTGATTAAGTAAATAATAAATTTGTATCACGATGGACAGACAGTGAATGGGTAATTTCAAACAGCAAATTTATTGTATTTTTATTATTGGCGACGTTACGAGGTGAATTCCTTCTTTTGCAAATGGCTTGTCATTTTTGACTAAAATAACAATTTTGGATTTATAAACGTTGCTAATGAGCTGAACTGGATGGAATATTTGGTGAAGTAAACAATGACTCTAAAGAGTAGTAGCTTCGAACATACGGTCCATACCTAGAATGTTACGAATGAACATAACCCCAACTTCGCATAATTGGGACCCATTTCTTCTAGCTTAGGTTAGAAAAGCTTAATTTACCTCAATGTTGAGGAGGCAAGATTTGGTGGTGAGGAGACAACGTAAAAGGCAATTCTTTTAGCACCAATTGGATCAATTCTGCTTGAGGTTATTTATTTTCAAGCATTTTCAGAGCAATGTGAAGTTGGCAATAATGGAATCAACCATTCTTAGGGCTTGAGTCGACGTCTCTTATGGAGAAAATACACAGGACTTCTACTTAACTGCTCGTATTTTTTATTTGGATATGAAAACCGATTTGAAAAATGTCCAGACAGATAGAGCATCTAATTCTCTATCCATTGTTATCAAAATATTGTTAGTTTTTAATAGAAGCACACTAGAAATAAATATTTCAAAAATGTGTTTTTGTCTAATAAGCCCATTTAATTTTCACAGGAAAATCAACAAAGGATTCCAACTTGGTATGCAACTTCGAGGCAGATAGTATTTTAGTATCAGTAGATGGAGCACCTCATCCTGCATCAGACAGAAGAAAATGGAGTAAATCGAGCATCTGAGACAATTTAGCAATAAACAATTTAACATCTAAAATTTCGTTTTAAGAATGTGCACGCACTAAAAGGAAGGTAGTAAAATGTGGCCTTTTTATGATATGTTCAAGGGATGGGCGCATATCGTAGGCAAGACAAAGTTCTGAGAGGCAGTGAATTTATTATGTTCGTCTTGTGCAATTACCACGTCCAACGCAGTTTCTTAGTTTTTAAGGTTCCAAAATTATTGTATTGAGTCTTTGATATTTACTGGTTTATGTGATAATAAAGTTTTCGGTATGTCTGTACTAAATTCCCAGTTTGGCCGATGGATTTGCCCATTGGTATTGTTTGTAACTTTGAAGTAATGTGTGATGACTTGCCACGAACCATTTCTCAACAATTTCTTCCTCGTTTGCTCTCATTTTCTTATGAGTATATAACGTCCTTACAGTATCAAATACGCAGTATGTATCAAAGTAACAGCAGCACAATACAATAGTACAAGATTGTTAATAATCAAAATGATAATTAGCCAACTAGTTCAATTCTATTGATTAGTTTAGAAGTTGTCAGTCTTCCTCTCTTTTCTACTCCATGCTCACTGCATATCTCCCGACTCTCTCACGCGCCAACACTGCTCACCTTAAAAACTATTAATAAAAAGGCATACTACGCCAGTGCGTCACTCTTCCTCTCACTTTTACTCCGTACTCACTGCATATCTCCCGACCCTCTCGCGCGTCAACGCTGCTCACCATGAACCGAAATAATAAGAAAGCATACTGCGGTAGTGAGTCACTCTTCCTCTCACTTCTACTCCGTACTCACTGCAGATCTCCCGACTCTCTTGCGCATGGCACCACCCACCATAACTCTACTAACTCAGAAACTGAAGAACTTCACTTCACTACCACAATCAACAAAACACATAGTTCGAAAATTCTGTATGGAAAACCGCCGTACAAAACATTAAATAATAATAAATCAATAAACTGAAAGAATAACTAATTCAAATTTATAACTAATATTATTAATACTATCCATCAATAACATTGATTTTATTAAAACACTATTGCTTTTCATCGAATTTGAATATATCCCTATGTCAATTTCCCCAAAATCGTACCAACTCTCTGCTTGCTTTCCAACCGGAACTAGATCTCCTTTTTCGCAATGCCCCCATCCGCTAAGAGCGTGATTTCATCCAAGTGATTACGGTTTGTTTCACATTTTTTTCTTGTATAGTCTGGAACTAATTCCGTCGCGGTGGTACACAAATCGTTTCACTGCCAATCACATTGACATCGTCGGACAAATTCAGACTCATTGAGGCAAATCGTGAGACATCATTGACCACAAAAAACCTAAATGAAGCCACAGAATGTTGAGACGATGGAGTACAATGTCGCCGTAAGCTGTCGAAGTCTATAGAAGTGATCATGCAATCGAGCAATCAGTGAGTTTCACACGAAGTGCGCGCAGAAAAAACTGCACTAATTTCCCGCGAGATAATAAGGCTAATAAGAGCGTAAAAAGTGTGGGTCGGTGTGATCACAAGATCATAGCGCACGGACGACTTACAGAACGGCCTCGTTTACCACATTCCAGCACGGAATGCGAGCACATTTGAATCGAATCTAGGGAAAGAAGTAAAATTGATGGTTCTAACGAGTTGGAGCATAAAAGTAAATTGTTTACGCACTGACTGCATCCACAATAAACAAAAGCTCGGAAAGCTGAATTAACACCAAGCACAAACAAATTACAGCAACGCTTGTATTTTAACACTGTTGCAATGTCCAAATGGTGCCAAAAAAGTGAAAGAAATCACCAAGTTTGTCCATCATGCAGCAATGCAGATAAACTATGCAGATGTCGACGCGAAGAGCAGTAATTAATGTGTTCGTGGTGGAACACATTTCCATGCTTGCCAATTGCCCAAGACACGGCAACAGCGCGTTGAAATGCAGACGACGGTTTTGGCTTGCATTTAATTAAATTAGTTTTAATTTGTTGGAATTTCACACATTCGGCACAGACTGATTTTAAATAGACACTAATTCACACACTTGAAACTTGTTCTTCCTTCTTCCTTCTTAATTTGTCTGCTTTATATCAAACTTACAAAACCAAACATGGCGAAACGTAGCAAACATTGATTTTGTTATTTTCTAGAGAAGTGACACACAGGATGGAATTTAAATTATCTCAAGTTCAATGTAATTAGCAATCGACATGGCCAACACGCGTCCAGTAAAGTCGAGTTATTCAATTTCCTTGGGAGTTTATTACATGCCTGCGGAATGTGATTAGATGCATTAAAAACACATTTAATGCAATCAATCGTTTTTAAGGAGAAATTTTCATCCGCAATAGATTGCTCAATATATAATAAATCAAATGAACAAAAAAACTTGATTTGTTTCAAAGTTATTGTACATAATTGTTGGCAAAGTGCTATTTGTACTGTCAGTACCACTCCGA
>JAODGC010008377.1:103590-118197 GCA_027574925.1 Ecitoglossa quadriceps | reverse complement strand
AAAAAACTTGATTTGTTTCAAAGTTATTGTACATAATTGTTGGCAAAGTGCTATTTGTACTGTCAGTACCACTCCGAATGTAATCGAACTGCAAACCGATGTGACGTCACTTACGTTGTAATCTGTCATCTGTCAAATTCTTTTGTTTCACCATTTGGTATTGTCGTGATGTTACAAATAGTCGCTCACTTTACAATCATCCGATCTAATCAGCATCATTAGTAGATCTGAGTCTAGGCTGTGGTCCAATAAGTAAAAAACTGAAATTGATTTACAGTCACATCTTACCTTACTGTATCCAATCAGCGTTTGTCGAATTAAGCAATTTATTAATTACAAAATTAGGTGAAAATGTAATATAAACAATTTTATGCAACAAAACTAAGCATTTCCACTCAAATAACTTCAGTATTGTCGTTATATATTTAAACTTGAAATAACAAAATAAAGTTTCAACCTGATTTGTTTAAAAGTAGTTGCATTGTACTGTTGGTATCACTCCGAACGTATCCGAATCTCAAAGCGACGTTAAACGAACACACTAACGTTGGCAAACTGTCATCTGTCAACGGTCTATTCTTTTGTTTATCCATTTGGTTTTATCGTAAAGTTACAAATTGTCGCTTACTTTTTAATCAGTAAATTTAGCAGTTAATTAATTAAAAAATATGTTAACAGAAAGCATTTCCACTAATCTCATTGTAAATTTTTTTGAAATTAGGTTCACTTCCTAAAGCTAATAAAATGACAAGCTTTAAAAATTGGATTAGGACAGATTAGAAATGTTAGAAATCTAAAGTCGATATGAACCTGTTCCAACCATTATTATCACCGATCACAACTTTCGATACTTTTCTCTAGCTTTCAACGCCTTATTTAATAATATTTGAAGGTTCATTGATGCCCATTTAAAGCACGCAGTAGCGTTAACAACACCCTGTTAGAAAATTATTAACTCGATTGAATGTGAATGTAACTCATATCGGAAGTGGGACCACCGCTGATAATTATTATTATGTAGCACGCATGTGGTCTTAACTTAAATGGCTTTATAATTGATTAATCGAGCGAATCAAAGAATGCGGATGCTAAGTTTGCAAATCACAAGAATTGCATATCTGTAGTAATACCTGTGTTTTTATTTTGCCTTCATTAATCCACATAACACAAGTCACATTACACTTCACTATCCTTCATTCAAATACCTTCAAATATCTGTTCATTTATCAATTTTCGAAAACAAACCTTTTTATTTCGGTTCAAGTTCAAACCTCGCGCCGGTTAATCAACAACCAGTGAACGACCGATCGCGACTCGCGTCGACTTGGAACGATTCCCACCACATTCAAATCCCCTCCCTGGAAAACCCAGAAATCTGCATTACCGACATCGCGTCAGTTTTATTCTCGTCGTCGTGACGCCCGCACGCACGTAAACAAAACACAACCGGCTGTATATTCGGCCCACCTAGTTTTCATCGTTTTCAATCAATTTACGTCGGCCACGATGAATATGAGTAGTATCACCATCGAGAAGACTAAGTACGACTGTTCAACTCGCGTGGAGAACAAGCGATGGACGCAGCAGACGCCCGCGGACCGCGAGCTATCGCTGAAAAAGACCGGCATCCAGCTGGGCAAGGTGGACGTAATGTATTACAGTCGCAATGTGCGCAATGACGCCTCGCTGGTGCCGCCGATCAGGCAGACTGCGTCGATTTTTAAGCAGCCGGTGACGGTGTACAAGACCCAGGAAAGCAAGGTGAAGACTGATTGCAAACACGGTGTACAAGAGAAGCCGAAACAGTTGATATGGGAGAAGAGGTGGGTGAACAACTTTTGTTTTGCTTGAAGCGATATCAAGTTGTTTCATGTGTAGCTAAGGTCAGAAATTGAATTAATTCACATTAATTCATTTATTAATAATCTACACACTAGGAATATTCGTTAAACAGCTATTTTATAGCATATTTCATTTGTATTGGAGGTTATAAATCTTCAAACCATAATTTTTCCCTTAAATCAGCTAGGAAGTATTGTTAGTACATTAAAAACTTAATTCTACTAACGCATAATTGCCAAACCACTGTTTATAATTATAGCTTAATACTGACACCTCTTGTACACTTATTACTCAGATTGGAAGGTCTCCGAGCTTGTGATCTTGATGGTGTTCAATTCGAAGGCATGGTACTTCCCAAAGGTCTAAAACCAGTAGGGCCTAATGTCACTGAAGAAACAATAATTCAAAGCGTGGCTACCGCTCTGCATGTTTCTGCTCAACCTGTCACTGGTCAGACAGGAAACAAAAATTCCTTAGAGAAAAATCCTGGCGTTTTCATTGATCCCAAACAGCCACTGGTTCAGGCTGTTAACATTGCTGACGACGACATCAAGCAGCAAGAGGAACGCGTTGCAGCAGCGCGGAAAAAGCTGCAAGAAGCTCTTGTGGCTTAAGTGTACTTTCTGACTTTCTAGTCTTACTGTTTAAATCCTTTACTGAGTGGAATGATGAGGGTTTGAAGATGATTGAAATGTATATTTTTGTTTTTCACGTTATACCAGTGAGATGAATGAATGATCGAATGAAGAGTGATTTTTAGTTTTAATTAAGCAATTTAGAGATGAATAAACTTACGAATGAAGATGAAATAAGTTGTATACGTTCCATTTATGCAAATGCATTGATGTAAATTTTCTATTGTGGTTGTGACATTGTAAATGCATTCTTGTTAGCAGCATGGAGCATCTAAAAAGTAAGTAGTGAAGAGAGTCACGTTTTAGCTAACGAGGAGCGTTGACTGCGCAGCGTAACGATTGTGAAGCTTGTGTGAACGTGACGTCTCCTTAATGCGAAGAATTGAGTTTATATTAGATGAAAATGGTTTGGAATGTTGAGATGTACACTCGTTTTTAACGGCTTGGATTGGTTATGTATCTGAGCTCTCTTTAGAAATTTGCTTTCTAACAAAATGCCATGAAGATTATAAAGTGACTTAACATATAGAATTAAGAATACTTTGGCATTTATAACATAGATTCTTATATCCTAAATATGAACAAAGTAATTTGTTTCGAATTTGCCTAAAGTTGATATTGGAGTTCAATAAATGGTTACTTCATAAAAAAAATCGAAAACAACTAGTTGCACCAAAGAATATTTTCTTTGATATTTACTAATGTTCGACGTTGTAAAAACGTGTTGGGCATGTTGCCTTCTTGAGTTCGATAAGTGCATCTATTTTAATCTAATGGACATGATGTGCTCAGTTTATCCCTATCAAACCTTACTTGTACGTAATTTCTAGTTTGGCCGATAGATGCATTTGCTCATTAGTATTGTAACCCTAAAATAATTGTATTTCTTGAGAGTGTATTCCATTTTGTGCTATCACTGATGAAGGCAACATATATGTAGCGTTTTTACAACTTAAAATATTCAGTAAGTGTCAAAGTAAACTCTTCCCAATACAATAGTATAACATTGTTATAAATCGAAATAAATAATATGCAAACAAGTTGAAAGCGTAATGTATCAGTGTTGGTCTCACTTCTACTTCCTATTCACTCCATATCTCCCGACTCTCTCACGCGTTAACACTGCTAACCACGAACACTACTAGTAAGAAAGCATGCTGCGTCAGTGAGCCACTCTCCCTCTCACTTTAACTCCTTACTCGGTGGTCATCTCCCGACTCTGTCGCGCGTCTTCACTACTCACATTGAACTCCAGAACTGAAGAAGGCAACATGCCGAAAATGTTATTATAGCATCAAATAGTCAGTAAATGTAAAAGTAAACTCATCTCAATCCAATAATTAAACTCTTCATTACATTTTAATTTTATTTGACTTTATTTTACATAATTCCAACGTGTTAATTAACATTCTAATGCACCGTGTAATAAAAACTGGTACCAGCAATATTACAGGAAACAGAATTCTCAGCACTTCTTGCAAGAAATAGCTTCAACTGACAACAAGCAGTAAAATTCAAGGCGGAATACCTGGGAACGCAGGAAATTCTGCTGAATTTAATTAATGACAATTTGCAGAGCCAGAAAGTTCTAATTCTCTATATTGCAAAATATTGAAATATTACTCAATATCTACATAAACCTCAAACAGAGAAAGTATTGCTATTGATTAGATATGGATGAAATCAGGGCGTAAACGACAAAGTACCAATATTTATTATTGGTATATTCCTATTTTACTCGCTAATCTGCCTAATTGCAGGCATTGTATTGAGGGGAGCTTACTTCGACAATTAGCAAATATTTGATGATGTAATGCATGTTTTCGGCATGTGAATTTTTTCCGTTCTGGACTTATTAGTGTTTAAAGTGGACAGTATTGACGCGAAAGAGAGTCGGGAGATGTGGAGTTAGTAAGTTGTAGAAGTGAGAGGGAGACTGAGACACTGACGCAGTATGCTTTCTTATTATTTGTGTTCATAGTGGGCAGAGTTGACGTGTGAGAGAGTCGGGAGATATGCAACGAGTACGAAGTAGAAGTGAGAAGGACTAACACTCTGACGCTGTATACTCTCTTACTAGTAGTGTTCGTGGTGAGCAGT
Organism: Ecitoglossa quadriceps; assembly: GCA_027574925.1. Taxonomy (NCBI): domain Eukaryota; kingdom Metazoa; phylum Arthropoda; class Insecta; order Coleoptera; family Staphylinidae; genus Ecitoglossa; species Ecitoglossa quadriceps. The sequence goes on along the minus strand of JAODGC010008377.1, from coordinate 113,620 downwards.
ATTGACGCGTGAGAGAGTCGGAAGATATGCAGCACGTAGAGAGTAGAAGTGAGAGAAATATTGACACACTGACACAGTGTGCTTTCTTTAACCATCAATAAGCCCTAAACTAATCAACGTTTTTAAACCAGTTTGAGTAATATTTATTGGGATTTGTTTACTTTGACACTTACTGAATATTTGGTGTCTTCTTCTACGACAATAGTATGCTAAATATCATCAATAAGACGCACCCAAAGCTCCAAATTATAATAGAAAATAATGCAATAAATATAATCAACGTGGATTTAGCAATACAAATTTAGAATAAGAATATAAAAGAGTACGTGTCAAAATAAATCAAGTCATATTATTACATTGAATGTCCAACACTTTATAATGAAACACGGACATTCAAATAGTTTTCCTTAATACCTTTGTAACCATGTCTTAAAACAGCATAACCTCAAGTTAACCTCAACAAATAAAATGGTTTGCTTACTTCAAATACGTGCTTGCTTCATCCTCCATATACATGCGTAAATGTCCATCATTTCCACGTCATTACACGTATATACCTAATTTAATTCCAGATATAGCGATTGGTAATAACATAAAATTAATTTGTAAGATGTGGTGTACTGGCTGTAGTATTCCCACAAGTAGGCGCGATTTCAGTGAGTAGTCATTTCATATGTTTCATGCAATATCCCATGTCCCACATCCTAGAATCTCAACCACCTCATTTAACTAGCCCACCTCAGTCCACTCTCCGGAGGTGTCTATAACGTCCGCCATCTTGGGCAACCTTCATCTACCTCAATCTACAGCCCGTGTTATGTGGACACATGAAACATGAATGTATAATCATGCTGTGCATGCCTAATAACTTACGATACAAACAACTTGAGAAGGAACCCAGCATAAGGAGCTTGGATACATTTCATAGACCCTCAGTTATTATCAGCTCAGTGGTGGGAAGGGAGGCTTGCATTGATATTATTAACCATTTGTTATAGGTTTATCTACGTTGACCTGCTCCCCCAACGAAAGGAGTTTTCTTTCGTTGTTCGGTGCCTATCCGTGAGGTTTTGTAAAACTCACGAATGGGCTTCTAAGTCACTGAAGTCACTTAAACGCAGACATTGGTTCTAATCGTGAATCATATTTGTTATATTTCCGAAAACAAATTTTGACTATTTGCTCTTTAGATAGGGTGATATTCGAGGGAGATCCGCTTAAATATAAATCAGAGGATTTGCGATGCTGTCAGCAACGAGTAAAGTAGAAAAGGATTGCCTGAAATTGGATCTACACGTAGGAATTGCTATTCCTAGAGGATTCTAATTGAAGCCATTAGAAGACAAATATTATATTCCCTTTTTTCTTTTTAGGTTAAGTTATACTTCACATTTTATATTCCTTCGTTTTATCCTTTTTGTCTATTTACGCATTGTTTGAGGAAATTTCATCGTTTGTAGCTTTACACCGTGCTATGTAAATAGCATTGTTATTTCTGCACCTTTTCAAGAGAGAAATGTAGCAAGGAACGGCAGGGAAGTAATTCAAACAAGTTAAATAGACACAAACAGAACTTGAAGCCGACGAAGAAACGTTCCACAATAACAAAGCGGAAAAAGGACTGATGAACAACTCGTTTCAATGTTAATGTTTTATACTCCACAAATAACAACAATTGAAGCAAAGCTTTGCGGTTTCTTTTATCTTTTATTTATTTTTTATTATTATGGTCTTATTTATAATACTATTATTTTTAGAGTCACTAATTGTTAAGAATATAGTGTCATTTACTAGAAGTTTCTGATTGTAGATCATCGGCGAGTCTGCCGATTCACCGAACCACCCACCATCCTTCAGGTAGTTCGTTCATCACATCCAATAATCCACTATCTCCTGAATTAGTTTATCTACCCTAGTCCACTCTTTAAGGGAGTCCCTAATGTCCTCCATCATGTCCAACTTGTCCAACACCTACTTCAATTCACAGAAATCTGCCTTTGTGTTTCCAATAATTTATCGTGTATCATGTAATATATATTTTGTTGATTTTAGAACTGATTTCCTCATTTCTAATAGAGACCTCAAATGAAACATAGAAGGGCCAAACATAAGAGAAATGCTCACCGCGTGTCGGTGGAGTGTGCAATAAACGTTACGCGGTGTAATTGAATCTGACGGGAGGTAATAGCCGACGATAAAGAGTGTCAAGAACGGAAAAGTAGCTAATAAAGAACATAAATACACGGGTTTATATCAAGTATGTTGTTATCGTCCAGGTGTAGTTTGAGTGGAGTGGAGGGATGTGAATGAAGTGTACTCTATTTGCTTTGCTTAAAGATAGTCGAGTGTATTTAGACTAAAGAAGGAAGTTGATGTAATGATTAGATGAGATTTAAACTGAGTAAAGTCAATGTTATAGATTTAGGACTTTAAAATATCGGAAGATGTGGATAGCAAATGAAAAAAATGGTTATGTGGATATGATTTGATGACTTGTGATTACTACCACCGCCTTGAATTGGGGATGGTCATTGTAGTGACAAATGACACCTTAAAACATCCTCTTCAAATTGTTACCAATAACATATCCTTTAGAACTGTTATTTTGAGAGATATAGCAGTTAAAATTAATTAGCCATGCCACAGAAAGATGTCATAAATTGTACTGGTTCTACTTGAAAATATTCAACATTTCCTTTTGAATTGTCGTTGTGAGAAAAATTGGCAATTGATTTACATTAGGTATTTTCCAAATCTAGCTACCTATGTCAAGATAATGTTACTTTGACATTTAGTATTACTTTTACAGTTAATAGCTTTAAACAATTTCGGCGTGTTGAAACAAGGGGTATACTGCGTCCGTATGTCAGTCTCCCTCTCACTCCTACTTTTTACTCAGTGCATCTCCCGACTCTCTCGTGCGTCAACAATGCCTGCGTCAGTGAGTCACTCTCCCGCTCACTTCAACTTCCTACTTATTCCATATCTCCCGACTCCCTCATGCGTCACACAAGTGGACAGTGACACTAAAAATATAAAAGCATGCTGCGTCAGTTTCGCTCACTTCTACTCCCTACGCTCTTTGTATTTCCCAACTCTCTCACGCGTCAACACTGCCTACTTTAAAAAGTATTGACACGAGAACTGAAGAAGGCAACAAGGCGGACACATTATTATAACATCAAATATTCCTCAACGGATAAATTTACGTTACAACAATGAATACGAGAGATTTGGTGACTCAAATTCCACAATATCGTGTACATTTCGAAAAAAATTGAAACCTCCTTCCAGTCGTAAATTATTTTGATTAAAAAAAATTCTTTTCCCAGTACCCCAAATCTGTCTTTAAGAAACTCAGTCATAAAACCGTAACTTTTCAGTTATTTCACATAATTTGCCTTGGCAAAATATTCCACTTCAAACAAAACTTATAATTTCTTTTCCACACAGATATTCTTTTAATCTCATTCTCTTGATGTAAAACTCATTTCCCTCATCGGATGTTAGGGTTTTTCATAAAACCACCTGCAAAGCGAATAAAACATTAGCAACACTAAAAAGCATATTCTTTTTTGCACAGTTTACAAGTGACAAAAAAAACCATCCAAGATACAACGCGCTAGCTCTCGGTGCATTATTATTGTTGTTGGCATAAAAAGCGCAATGGTGTGCTATAGAGCTTTCACGCAACAACTTTATTTACCTCTTGGCAACAAGCGCGTTGACGTTTTGTGTGATGGATTAATGTTGGATATTCCCAAGCGGGTTCTGTTTGTACAGAAAGGTTCTGTCCATTCGGAGAGATAAAATGTTAATAAGTTCCGAAGGAATTATAGGAATTTTTTTAAAAACACTTGAAAATATAAAATAAGTTTAAGAATTAGAAATTTGTACTGTTAGCGATGAGAGTGATGATGATTGATGTTGATATAAAATACCTTAGACTAATTCATGATTTATATCTAAGCTCTACAATGTTAATTCAAATCTCATTTTTATGCTAATTTTTTTAGATTATATACTAAATTAAAAGCTAAGATTAATTTTTTTTACTTAATTCAATCATTTCCATGCAATTCCATGACTCGTTTGTTTAATTTTCTTCCTTTTCCTCACTGGTTTTGTGTGCTTGACACATTCCTTTGCAAATTTTTCCGCCATCATTCTTCATTCCTCTTCCGAGAAGCTGCCTTGTTCTCGGTGTCTTATTAAGCTTTCTTATTTCTCCCTGTGTACCCCATATTTTCCGCCATGTATTATTTTCTAAATGCAATTATTGTTGCACAAAGTATATAAATTTCCCATGAGGATTTTCCGCAAAAGTTTTATTCGCAAAGTCGCAATTGTACAAATAATTTAACAAGTTTTAGGTTGTGGAGTTTATGAGCTTAATTCTCTCTAGAGTAGAGTAACAATTTACTACTTTATTTATTTTATCAGCTTCATATCTTCTTGTCAGCTACGTGGAAAACTATTGGGTGTTGTATTTAATTATTAAGGTACAACACAAAAGTATAGATAAATACATTGTAGTAGAAACATTCGACGTTGCATTTTCTGATTTTTGATTTAAAAAGTACCTTGAATAATAATATTGGCTTTTCTTACAAGACATTTTTCAAAGCAACTCAAATATATTCTCTTGTTTGGTGCAGTAAACTTGGGAAAATTAATTATTCATCACTTATTATATATTTATTATACTGAGTTGAATTTCTGATTTATTGAATATTTGATGTTGCAAAAACGTTTTCGCCATGTTGCCTTCTTCAGTTCTAGAGTTATTAGTGTTTAAAGTAGGAGGTGTTGACGCGCGAGAGAGTCGGGTGATACGGCGTGAGTAACAAGTAAGAGTGAGACGGATTAACACACTGACGCAGTATGCTTTCTTATTATAAGTATTTAGAGTGGGCAGTGTGGACGCATGAGAGAGTCGGGAGATATGGCGTGAGTACAAAGTTGAAGTGAGAGGGAATGACACGCTGACGCAGTATGCTTTCTTTAAACATCAATAATTCCTCAACGAATCAACGGAATCGCAGCCGTTTAGGTGATATTTATCGCAATAACTAATAATATCGTACCATTACATTTGGATTAGTTTACTTTGATACTTACTGATGTTATAATAACATGTTCGGCAGGTTGCCTTCTTCAGTTAGTCTGTATTAATTTTGTGTTTCTTAATTTGTTATACAACAAATGGTTAATAGAGAGGGATTATCATTCACTGAGTGAGGATGGCAAAATGACAAAAATGTTTTTACAACATAAAATATTCAGTAAGTGCCAAAATAAATTCATTTCAATGCAATGAATATCGCTATGTTATAACCTTCATATTTTTCTATTTGTTGACTTCTCTATGTTTCCAAATATTCTGTTTATGTGGTATTAACTAATTTTATTATACTAAACTAAAAAATGTAAGCTCAAAGTTGGTATTCCTTTATTGTAAATTCCAGAAAATAATGTTGACAACGCAATATTAATTTATCTGTTTCATGTAATTTTCCAAGTTGGATATTTTTCCTTTCTTTGAAATTGCTGCATTTCCAGAATTAAAAATAAAATGTTCAGATTTTCTATAAGTTCCTATGTGCTTAGATTTATATATTAACAAATAATCTCATTTTTATTACATTCTTTTTTCAAGTCAATTATAGAATTAAAGATTTAAATATCTACAGTTAGACTTTCTTCCTCTATTTATCAGCAAAGTATAGTAGTACTAAATATTAAATATTCAATTATTCTGCTCTTTGATTTGATGAATTTTTGGCTGGAAAAAAATTCGTTTCTCAATTAAACTCTGGTATTTTGCAGCAAATTCCTACAAATGATTTTCAAAACTCAAAAATTCCATTTATAAATGTAACGACTTTGTTATGATCCCATTTCCCAAATTCCCAAAAATGTAGCAAATATTCCATTTTTGTTGCACTACACTATTTTATTACTCACCTAGTACTAAAAACTAGAAAAATCCAGTACTTTTCATAAATTTTTCCTACAAATTCCAGATAAGGTATTCTTGGTCACAAAAGCTAAAATCAGCTATAATTATCGCCTTTTTACTTCGGTGGAATTTCAATCAACTGTGGCAGCAACTGAATAAAGGTGAAGTGAATGCTACGACCGGAAATGAAACAAAATTGCATGCGGAAAAATGACACGTTCATTTTAAACCTGTCCAATTGCATGTAATACCTGAAACATGAAAAGTGTATGTTTCTTCGTTCTAATCCCGCAATTTTTAAACTTGTAGTTTCGCTAAAAATATTCGATAAAAATCATTATAATATAGTACTAATTTACTAATTTTATAATGTACTTCAGTATATACTAGTTAATTTTAGTTGATGTCATATCAACAAGATATGACAAAATAGAATAGTTATTTGGTAATTTGTATGTTATAAAGGTTAACTAGAAGGTTTACAAAATAATTTGATAATCTTAATGAATATTTCCAACAATCAGAACCCAAAATCCGAGGTTGTTGGTTATTGGGCCGTGTGCGAATTTGTAATTTGTTTCTTCACATTGCAGAGATGAGTACGACGTTCTCAAAGAGATTCAGAACGCATTTGCTGTTAACGTGGTAAACCACCAATTGCAAACAACGTGATCCAGAATACATTTCGCTCATGGTATTTAGCGTGAGAGTTAGTCCTCCGGTATTTTCAGCATCTTATATAAACATTTGAGGCATTCAATCAATACCACATGTATATTATTTGGTAGAATTTGTGTTTACGTTCGAAGTGAGGTTAACCATTGTCCTGGGGGATGTATCTTATTGTATTGGCGCACATCAATAAATTGTTTGGACCTTCCTGTTTCTCCCCTAATGTTATTATATGGGTTTAATTCTAAAACTAACTAATTTGGTATAGCTGAGTATTTGTCATCATTAACGGCTGCAGAGGATACAAAAAATAGCTGTGGTGAAGCAGTCGCAACGTAGAAATTTCGGGACACAGGTGTCTATTCCGCGAGGACGGCGTTTATTCCACCTTGGTCGACGCGAAATTTCGTCACAAGACAAAAAGCGAATCTGGTGTCATGACGAGACATTCTTGCCAAGTGTTTTTCATTCATTCAGATGCTAAAAAAAACAACATACTGAAAACCTTCTTCGTCCATCTTATTTCACAAGTTGGTTACTTTGACATTTGACCCATGGTGCCATTTTCCGTATTTCGATCAGTTTATATCATCGACTCTACATTTCACTACCGCCCACAACCCCTTCAACTATTTAGTCTGTGAAACTTTATGCTCGTTATACTCTGCTATGGGCAATGTTTACAATGATCCAAACTGGTTACAAGTTGTCAACTGGTTGGGTTAGAATTTCACCTCAACGGTATATAATGCTAGTATCAGGCATCATTAGTCTCACTCAGATTTCCAGCTAATTTCGCTGGATTTCAAGTAAGCACTTGGCAAACTTCAACCAAATAATTGCAGTTTCCAATTTCCTCCAGACCTTCCTACATATCGATATATTAACATGTCAATCGTATTATAGTATTTTGTATGTACATACTATGAATCCGTAGTCAAACGCATTGTCAAATAGACTAGTTTGACGCATTTTACTTATTCCATGCAATCCTCCGCATCCAATATACCCAGATAGTGGAAGGTCTAACGCAACTCTTCTAAAATCCTTCGAAAGCTTCAATGCGCATGAATGTTGAAATACATTGGATGGGATTGCAAGGATAACAAACAGATGAATATACAAGAAGGGATTACCTCCATCTGACTGTACTCTTCGTATGAACGAAATGCCATTTCTTTACTCTCCTAATATATCCAATTCGTACATAGGAAACCAATCTGATTATTGTAGCATTGTGCCTCATATTTCATAATATCTACTTACTTCGTTCTTTCAACTCCCTGCATACTTTCCTACTTAGTAGCAGGCGTGTATATCCTCATCGCTGCCCTTGACGGCACGTGAAACGTTCGTTGTATTCCCTGGAGAATCCATGAATGATGTTACAACCCTATATTTTCGGTGGTTACGAGTCGTGGGAGGTTTGCAAGGTGAAAGGTAGTTGTAAATCTTTACCATTACATTTCGACAAGGGTAAAAGGTAAAACCAGGTAAAATATGTTATAAAACATAATTAATCCTTTTAAATTGTAAATAATATATTCTAAATGTTGTATCTTTTTTTTATTTTACTAAACTTTTCATATGTTTTATCTGTTTTTTAATAACCTCACATTATTTTTGCACATGCGAACTCGTCCATTTTTATGCTTCTGTACTTTATTGCAAAAACGAGTCATATGAAAGGTTTAACCTTCTATATTTATCACCATATCTCTAACTGTCACCTTCACAACCCCTACAAAACTATCTCTTCTGCTAGAAATATTGCTTCCATCTACAACTGCAGCGACATCTTTATAGATCAGGTTTGCTTGTTTTCTACTCTCTCCAGCAATTTTCTTGCCGTCATATCTCATCTTCCATATTTCTCTGATGGTTTTGCATATTCTGTACTTGTTTTATTCATACTTATTGAATTGAGGAGATACAATTTAATTCCCTGAGGAAAATGTGGTATCAAATGAGGAGAATCAAATGTTTTTTGGGGTTTCATAGTGTGAATAAAAGGATATAACGTTTTTTTTTATTTTATTACAAAGATGTATTTATATTTTAGTGGAGAAGAAAATTGAGTGTGTTAAAGATAAAAGGATAGTAGATAGAAGATGAAGTAGATGGCGACTATTTTAGAGGTTATAAAGTTTAACTAAAACAGATAAGAAAAGTCATGGTAAAACGTTAAAGTTTAATTATTTATTGTTATCAATTCAATGTAAGTTTTTTATCCCACGACTAGTTTCACTCTCCCAGCACTTGCAAATACTTTCTAGCTGTAAATTAATTATAATAAACAATTCATCTATGGAGATTACAACTTCAACTTTTAGATAACTTCCAATGTCACACTAGATTAGTGAATATTTTCAGCAACTCAAATTCAGTATTATATTTAATTTAAAACAAAAAATAAAGTATAAGTAAACTAGTAATCTCATGTATGCTTTGATATCCTTACTCCATCATTCTTCACCTCCCTACATAGTGTCTCCTGCCAACATCACTTAGTTGTAAGAAGTAATATTCAGTGAAGGTATAACTGTGAAATAATTGATGTATATAATGCAAATATACTACTTCTTTGGTTATCGACCAACAGCATAACCTCAAAACACAGTATATCTCCATACGTCCTACTCACACCGTTACTGCTTGCCACAAAGCAACCTCCTTGTGCCTGCATTAAGTAAACTGATATCGTACAACATTATAGAATAACACAACCGTGTTGTTATTAACTAAGGTGAGTAATCGCCAAAGGGGAGCATGGGCGGAAGTGTTGTCTGCCAGGCATAAAGCTGGCGAAGCGTGCTTCCTGTCAATGCTTTTTGATGCAAATGTAAGAAACATAATGGGACGTCGACTTTGAACTTTATAACAAAGCGAAGTTAGTAAAAATATTGCATATTTTCAAAATGTTCATTCACTTACAAGTATAAATACTTTGAGGCAATTTGTAAAATCCATGATTGATGTGATAGTTTTTATAATTTCACAACAGAACAATTAAGAATTAATTACTCTTTCGTTAATGAGACAATTAACAACTTCCCCTCCCCTCAGCCGTTTTCTTTTCTATTCTACCATCCCAGAAGAGCAGTGTTGCCATTATACCATCGTTTTTACTCTCCTATTTTCCGGATTTTCCGGATTACAAATATAGTAAAATGTGTTTACATTCTGATAGCAATATTAGTGAAAATACCATCTAGAAGTCAAAGTTATATTAATAAGTCATTCCATCTATACGTCAAAGTCAGAAATCGGTGCATGGGAATGTTATGGTCATGCAGTGAAGTGACAGCAGCTGCTGTCAACATTGCCAACCGAAAACAATCGTACCAACTACTATTGCCTAGCATGTTATAATTAAACCAGGCGATAAATACAACT
>JAODGC010008377.1:14533-87906 GCA_027574925.1 Ecitoglossa quadriceps | reverse complement strand
TTAACGTCAAAATAACTGTAGTGAATTGACGAAAGAGGGCGCTCCACTTAAAAATTGATTTATTCCTTATCTATAAATATAAGCCATAGACAAATAGTAGATAGCGGGGAAATTGTCTGTTTTGTTATGTGGGCCAACGTAATAATTATATTGTTGAAGCAAAAAACGTTAGTTCTCGACTGTTTTTCACTTCCGGATCATAGTTTGCTAACTGTGCGATAGATGGTGTTGAAAACAAACAAAGCGCACAATGTTCTTTGTTCATTTTCTCTGAATAGAAAACTTGCATATTGTACAATAACAATATGAATTGGTGTGTTTCATCCTGAAAGACGTCAAATAAAAAGCATCCCAGAATATTGCTTGCTCTTCATTATCCTGATTTCTTTTGTTCATGTAGTAGCACAGTTTTCCGCTCCTACGTCATATACTGCGAGAAATATCCAAAATGCTTGTATTTTCTGTCTTCGTCAAAACATTAAAAAAATTTAAATTAATTACAATATAGCCAGTTAATAGCTAGCGTTGTTAATTTGTAGTCAAATAATTTGTGGTGAAATTCCGAAAGTAACAAATACCAGAGCTCGGAAAAAATATGGTAATGCCTCAATGAACCACTTCCAAACTTATTGAATTAACTCCCTAAACACTTTAACAAATTTTCCTCGACCGCCTCCCATTTTCTTAATCTCCTATTAGTTCATCGCTTGCTTCCCTTTGTTGTCTTAATATTGAATTACATTCTTAATGCTGTCCACAGTTTCCACATTGTTTCCGTTCGCGTATTTTTTCCATTCTGTGACCTTCGTGCAAGTTTAAGACGGCTTGAGGCTTCGCGTAACCACATTTCCCTCGGTAATCGCATGAATTTTTCATGTTTTCACCTTGGCCACTCACCACACAGCAAACAGCCTCAGAGAAAATGAAGAGATATTTTAATAATAGCGAGAACGGGCACAAAAGTGCCAAAACAAGTAATAGGCGTAGTGTTATTTATTAAGAAGTAAAACTCTATAAAAGGAAGGAACAATTGAATTAGAATCAGGTAGAGTGGAAATTTGGTTATGAATTTTAAACATGAGTTACAATCATTTTCAAAGCCAAACATAGTTTTAACAAGATAACATCTATTAATTGATACGCATTTGAAGTTGATAACTATAACCTTACTATTATTAAAGTCGCAGTTGATGTTATTTGCTATTGCTATTTCTTCCCCAGCAACCTCGAGGTTCTAGACGATATTCGGAGTTGTCATAGCAAATTTGTTAGTTGGCAATCTTGAAACATAATACTACTTATGTTGATTTAAAACGAAATGATGATTAATACAAATCATTAGTTAGTGAGGGGAGTAGGAGATACAAAGCAGTAGATGGTGACCCATGGGTCCTGAGTTCGATTCACAGCTCCGGTAAAGACCGCCTCGGTAGGACCCTTGGCAACGCGCTGTCTTGGAGGTGATTTGCGCAATCTATCTCTATCAAGTTTTCTTGTACCAAATTTAACCGATAGACGTATTTGTCCATTGATATCGTTCCTAACCTTAATGCAAACTATTCTTCAACAATTTCTTCCACGCCTTTTAATTGCCTATGGGTATAGTCCATTTTATGGTATCACTAAGAAGAGCATCATGCCAAAAATGTTCCTTAAACATTATTAACTGAGTAAGTCTTAAATTGAACTCAACTTAATACAATAGTAGAGAATTGTTAATATTAACAATAAATATTAGCTAAACTGTTTCAATCCGGGTGTATAGCTAAAGAATCATTAAAGTTGAAAGAAAGCGCTTACTGCTTCATGCTCCCTCTCACTTCTACTCTCTACTCACTCCATATCTCCCGACGCTCTCGCGCGTCAACACTACCCACTTGGGATGCTAATAACACTGTCTCTCGCAGTTCAGCTCCTTACGTACTGCATATCTCCCGACTCTCTCACACGTCAACTCTGCCCACTATGAACACAAATAATAAGAAAGCATACTGCGTCAGTGTGTCAGTCTCCCTCTCACTTCTACATCTTACCAACTCCATATCTCCCGACTCTTTCACGCGACAACACTGCCCTCTTCAAATACTAATAACCCTAAAACTGAACAAGGCAACACGTTGTAAACATTTTTACAACATAAAAAATTCAGTAAGCGTGAAAACAAACTCATCTCAATACAATGAATATTGGACACTTTGTAACCAATATCAACGACCCTAATTTGTATTCCACACCAACATAATTGTTATTATTAAAGTAATATGCGTAAGAGATTTTTTAAAAAAATGCTTATCATTACTAAACTAGCACAGCTCAAATAAATTGCTGCATTTTGCATTAAATTCTCAAAATTGACGCCCACTAGCAACATAAGGAAATAAAACCTGATATTTTTCGACTCCAGTTACGACAATCAATTTTCATGCGTGGCAATAAATGAAGCTGTAGTAGGAATTGCGATATTCACAAATACAAATTCAATAAATCGCAATAGTCGTAAAACAGCAAAAATGAAACGAAATGTACTAGTCTGGATAAAAAAAAAAGGGGGGGTTGATTAAAACCCGCTGCTTTTTTGACATGACGTATCATGTAGTTGGTGCTTTATGGACTGAATGAAACAATATTTATATAAACGAACCACATATTGTTGATTTTATTCAGTTTAAATAGTGCAATAGAATTTAATGGCATGCCATCGCATAAATAAAATTCTGTTGTATTGGAGTCCAAAGACTAAGCAGACTAAAATGGCAATGGAATATTTGTTTAATAATCAAATAAACTACTCATCTGTATAAAATTAATTTGAGTATAAGTTAATTCATTAGAAGCAACGTCAATTGCACTACTACTAGATCATTTTGTAAATAACCGACTTTCTTGAATTACATACAAACTACCACTACACAGTTACATCCCTTTATAATACCACCTTAACTATCTTTCACATGTGATTAAGTATGTTGACTCCACACTAGCTCCTGTTATATAAATAGACAAAAAGTAAATCTCATCCATAAGAGATTAAACTCGCTAAGAGTAGAATTACTTCTATGGGCTTCTTTTCGATAAACCAAGCATCTGGTCTTGCGCTGCACTAATTCACAATCTCCAAAGAAGATTAAACGTACAGCAGTTTGCTTATTTCTTAAATCCTTGTGAATCCAACAAGTTTAACAATTATAAAGCCTCCACTTCACATTGCAATGCAAATAGCCGACTATATTCTCCGCCCCAGTGATTTTTCATCTCACATCTTGACTTTTAGCAGCTTTTATATTATATGGTAACGATAACAAAATTTTTAACATCTTTCCTAATTACAAAGCCTCTTTACCCCTATACATCAAATAAATCTCCCCAAATGAGATTAATCCTCTCTAGCATCAGAATCACCTACCTTCCAATGAGCATCTTGTTGCAATTATTTGGAAACATTGTTTATTTGAAATCTATGTCCAACAATAACTGTCAATTGTTTTTTACAAGGTCATGCGTAGGTAGATCATCCAACATACACCTAGAATATACACCATAAAAATATCATGAGTTACAGAATTTTGCATTTTGGACATAAACAGATTCAGTTTTAGTCTGCATGAAAATTAATATGAAAGTTCACCTGAATGAGATTAATCTGGGTTAGCATCAGAATAACCCTTACTGTGCATCAACTTGAACCAATAAAGGTTTTACCATGGCACTGCACTAATTTTCAATTTGTAAAGAAGATTAACCATGCAGTAATTTGATCATTTATTAAGTAAACTAATGTAAAATAGTCTAATGCAAAAATTTTAATGCCTTACATCGCAATGCAAATGGCTGACTATATTCTTCGGCTCAGTGACTTTAAATCTCTCATCTTGGCTTTTTCCAGCATTTGAAAGATATGGAAACAACATAATGGCCCATTAAACTAATACTATAATCTTACTTTTAATTTGCAAAAACTTCTTCTGATATCCTTTGCGATATGTCTGAAAATCTTCACTTTGCAACACAATTTTCATAGAAATCGCTCAATCTGCAAATAATTTATACTCATTAGCATGAAAATAACCTCTCTAGACATCAAATTCCGTAGACCAATAACATCCGGCGGCGAAGTGCACTAATTCACCTTAATCGCAATGTTGACGTGCACACCACGCGTGTTTACGTGCCGGGAAATTTCGAAAGGCGCGCCGGGAAAGCGCGTGGATGCTGCACGCAGCATTTACGACGTTTACGTGCTTAGAGACCACCACCAACGTACATAACGTGTTCTTGTTAAACACTAGCTTGAACAGAAATAATCACAGAGTTAATTTGACTTCGAAAAGTTGTTTTGTCATTGAACGCATGCACATGTTTATGTAAATATATTGGAAAAGTTCAGGCAGTGTTGCTTGTTTGGTTTCGTTCACCGTATTCCAGGTCGTTTTTGTTAAGCTCACTAACAACAGCAGTAAATTATTGAGAATTTTTAAGTTGACTAGACCAAGAATGCATTTGAATCGCACGAATACAACATTGGACAGTGTAAAATTTCCGCATTATGAATCACGAACAATAAGAATAAACCTAATGGTCAGCAGAACACAATTTGTTTGCATTACACTATGTTACAACAACAGTGCCAGTTATTTCAATGAAATCGAAGCGTTTCTCTGATTATTGTGCACATTCCAATCACTATTTACCTGGTACAATGCGTTTATGGAGTCAAATTTTTAGGTGCATTTTTGAAATGTATTCCATTGGAAATTTAATACATTCCTAATTGGAATGTACATTTTTAATTATGTTGTAAGCCTAGTCAAGGGATAATAATTTATGCTATTACTGAATTATAGCTGTATAAAATCATACACATTTTATTTGTATGTTTATGACTTAAATATGTGAAGTAACAAATTACAATATAATAGGTATTTTGTGCAGTCTTAGTTAAAATATCAAATCAATTCAAAAGCATTCGTTTTTTATAGAAAGTATTTATTGTATGAAAATGAGTGTACTTTGATCCTCTACTGATTATTGGATGTTGTAAAAACATTGTCGGCATGTTGCCATCTTCAGTTTTGGAGTTACACTAATAACTTAGTTAAAATAGGCAGTGTTGACGCATGAGAGAGTCGAGAGATATGCAACGAGTACGAAGTAGAAGTGAGAAGGACTGACACTCTGACGCAGTATACTTTCTTACTAGTAGTGTTCGTGGTGAGCAGTGTTGACGCGCGAGAGAGTCGGCAGACATGCAGTGAGTAGGGACTAGAAGTGAGAAGAGGAGTAACACGCTGACATTAGCAGTGCTGGCACGTGAGAGAGTCGGAAGATATGCAGCACGTAGAGAGTAGAAATGAGAGAAATATTGACGCACTGACGCAGTATGCTTCCTTTAAACGGCAATAACTCCTAAACTAATCAATGTAATTGAATCATTTTGAGTAAAATTTAATGTGATTATTTAGAATATCGTACTATCGTATTGAGATGAGTGTACTTTGTCACTTACTGAATATTTGACGTTGTAATATGGTTTCTGGTATGTTTCCTTCCTCAGTTTGACTGTTTTTATTTCTTATTTATTAATTTACACAACTAGTGATCAGTTGAAGATTATTGAGAAATGTTGTTGGGTACATTCTTTGAGCAGTTTTGGATTTTTTCTTTTATATTCATGTGTGTATTTATTTTTATATCTGAATATTTATAAGTAAAATCAACGGAACTCTTAAGAAAGTATTTGATTAGAGTTTCTTGCTGGAAATGCAATAAATGTTCACATCTGTAATAAACACACAAATAAAACATAGCTACCTATTTAAAAAAATCTCCTTATTATTATTTATTAAATAAATTTTTGTTAGCTGTAAATCCATTAAATGCAACAATTACAATGCCGCTACTTCACATTGCAGTACAAATCGCCGATCTCCAATCCACAGACTTAAAATCTCACTTGTGTAACTTCTTCTAGTAAAAGCAATTAAATTAACTCTCTAATCATACTTCAATTTGAAATGCGCTTTTTATTTTATCCAAGATAAATGATAATATTTGAAAGCCTTGATTTTTCAACGGTTATTTTCATTAATATTTCACCCAAATGGGAATAGTTGTCTTCAGGACTATAATCCCCAAAAACAATTCTAACCAATTATAAAACCTCTTTGTTTTCTAATTTTCTTTGAACCAAGACCAAGCTGGAACCTAAAACATTTGTTAAACTAACCAAACTTCTAAGTTAACGAGGTATCTTCTCACCTCAAGATTCAAATTCATTATCCACAAGTATATTCATTACTATTTCTTACCTACTAATTAAACATTTTGGCTCCTTGCTTCTTATTGTATGAAGACCAAGCTCAAACCTAAAGCATGTCAATCTAACCAAACTTCTGAACTCAAATGAACCTAACCTAATTATCATCTCACTTGAAGATTCAAGTTGCTTCTCAGTTATCTACTGAGGATCTCATTGGCACTTCTTACGTACGCCAATTAATTATTTTGCCTCCCTCCCTCTTACTCTATCAATAATATAATTGAATTACCTGTCTTTCGCCATGTTGTTCCTCTTCCTTCCTTAATTACCACCCCTGCTTTGCTATGAAACGCCAACTGCCTCTGTTGATTAGCTTCAATATTGAAATTGTCCCTTCACTACACAATCACAACGATCATCACAAGTCAGACAACAATCACTCATTCCTTCCCTTAGCATTTTCCTCCCAAGCACTGCTCGTGAATGTTATAAACCACTGTAAAAATCGTCAAAGATGAAATGCCCACACCATCATATATATTATCGCCGTACGACAATCGCAATTAAAAGTAACATATCGCCTGTTCGGATTGATTGGCTTTCTTAAACACTTTTTCTGCTTATAAGCGCAAACAAATCATCGACTGATTTATTCTACACACTAGCCTACACTTTGTATTCACGATTCTTCCGCTTCGATTCGTGTTTGTAGCAGTTTCCTTGGGGACCCAACAAAAACAAATGCAACACGCAGTACTGCCGAGTGATGATGGTACACAACACTATGAGTACACGTGGTGATGAGTTAACCTTTCACACTCGGATATGTTTATTAGGCAAATGCGTTGATGCTTAGCTTAGATACACGTCGTTTTGCTTCCAGTGCATTTTGATTGTTTTGTTGATTTAAACACTTTTGCCTCGAGGGCTTTCTTGAAGATTGAACGAAGTTGACACGGCTGTACTTGTTGGAAGGTTTACGGTGCTGTTTTCTTTCCTCCTTGGTAAAAACCCATCCAGTTGAATTCGTCTGCATTGGTGAGTAGTGACTCTGGTGCGATGATCACGGTACGCGACGCGGAGCAACGAGAGAGGCGCGACTGTGCACCTCGGTGCGCTTGTTTGGTTTGATCGGTGCCGTTTGGTTGCTGCTTCCCCCAACTGCGTTGCGGGCTGGTTACGCCGGTTACTTTCTTCGGTGCGCGCGAGCACGCTGCCCCCGCCAAGTCGCCGCGCCCGCGAACCGCCGCCATGCGAGCGTGGTGTCTACGTTCACTTCTTCGCCGACTTCGTCGCCATGTACAGCCAGCTACGAATACGTAACGAGTTGGTTTCGATAAAACCACAGCAAATATATCCAGATAGGGTGTATGTTTTATGACAATCAGTGTTACAATATTCTTTGTTTCAACTATTTTATCAATGCCATTTCAACATGCTAGGATTAGAGGAAACATTTGAAAAGTAGATGATCAAATATAAACCTAAATACAAAACTTCTGAAAATAGAAGAGAAATATGTAATTAAGAACGATATATTCATGAAAAGCATCAAACATTGCTCAAGATTACATTTTTCTTTGGAATTGTTTAAGAAAATAGTGTAAGTGTATCTCAAATATTATCTCACAATATTTTCTTATGTTTTTACAAAGTCATGCATAGGTAGACTACCAAACTTACACCTAGAATATACACCATAAAAATATCGAATAATTTTTGGAATTTAATTAAGCAGCTTTAATTTTTAAAGAAATCGTTGGTAGACAAAATTGCCTTGTAATAATTGCTTAAATATTTCTAAGTAAAGAAGAAAAAAACATTGTCTCATTTATATTTTGCATGAAAGTCGCGTTGTTTGTGAAGATGTCAAAAAAAAGACATTCCACATATAACCTTAAAAAAACTGCATTCTAATGTCGCTTTGCTATTAAATACTTGATCATTCTTTGAGAATTTAAACCTTCATCTACGCTAATATCTACGAAACTAATATCTATAATCTATATTGAAAATACACCAACAATGCTTTTGTTGGGAGTCTAGATGTTAGGAGCTGATGTTTGTGTTGTGTACTCTGCTCACACGAAACCTTTCGAACCCTAGCAACCCACGAAAATGCATTGAACTCCTCTCGTCTGCAATCTCCCAGACAAAGCCCCTCATCTTGCTTACTCCAATTATATCTGCCTGCAATCATCTCCGTTTGCATGCATCTCAATTTGCATCGCGTGCAGACTGCACCCGCTGCCGCTCAGTTGGGAAACCGGAGAGGAACAGGTGGGTACAAGACGAGAGGGTTACACAGGATGCATATGCGCGCAATCGCTTGCGGTCGTTTGTGAATATGTGCAACATTATGCTCGGTTACAATGCACAATGCAAGACGTGGAACGCGTTTGCAGCAAATTTCCAACATGCAAAGGGTGCTTTTCACCTGTAGCTTCCTGTCTGATAAACTGACCTAGGCGGATGGCTTTTTAGTGCGTTCAATGCTTTCAGTCTAGAAACTTTGACTGTAATAATGTAGAAGGAAACTGCAGAAATTTAGAAACATTTTATGATAATTGACATAACCTAACTTTTTGCCTAGATGCCACTTAGACTTAGAACGTTATAAATAAAATCATTCTAATTAATCAGCTTTAATAGTTGATATATAGTCTAGATTTCATTACACAGATTGTGTTTAATTTGAAACTTTATGATCTGTGCTGGTGCCACAATATCAACCTGGAGCTGAATATAACCAAGCGTTGTCGCATTTGGGACAATTCCATTGTAAATATTTGTTTTCCCTAATTAAATTGCAGATGAAATCAGATATATCGCGTCAAAGTTATAATAGACATTGGGTAATCCAGATTTTCCCCAAATAATCAGGTCAATTAAATAATTCCAATTTATTCACATTCACGCATAATTAAGGCGGCAAATGATTGAATTATTGTTTCATAAGAATATATATTATTTACCAGATGAATTAATGTTTATGTGCAAATGGGAAATGACATTAGGAGTAAATTAAAATTGAAATATTCATCATGTTTCGCACCCTTGCTTGACCTTTGCACATAAACCATATGAAAAATTCAAGATTAGAGCGTTACACTAGAGCATTTTGAGAAATCCGCATTGCAACACTCTCGCCTGGAACCAACAATAAACCAGTATACCTTGACATATTGATTTTCCGGGAAATCTGAAACTTTCAAAATGTGTACATTGCGAGAAAACTACTTTTGATATAGGCAACTTTAAAAACGTTGGAAACATAAATACAATTATAGGTGATAAAAAATATGTAACAATTTACATACTCTAATATTAATTGTATAATAACATATTTCTATGTTTAGCTCACATTGAAGTAATTTCCTAATGTTTAAACTACATTATTAGTTTAAAACTTTAACTTCGGTTTATGTCGGTGATCAAACCAACTTCACGTTCTAGTTGTATAGATGTCACCACAATCAGCACGCCTGTCAACTGGCAGTTATCCAGCCGCCAACCAGAAACACGGCGCGAACGTTAACGCTTACGCGCATTTAAAATCCGCGAAAACATAGCAGGAACAGAGTATCACGTGGAATTAAGTCGTGTTTGCTTATCAATGACTAAACTGAGTGTAAATCAGAGTATTTTGAACTAATACGTGTTGAGTCAAGTCACCGCGGATGGTTTTCCAGCGCGACGCGCCTGACTAATGCCGTTTGGCGGGCTTCGGTGCGTGTGCATGCATTCGTCGCTTCGTTGTGTGCGAGCGGACGGCGGGCAACGGCGACGAGACAGTACAATGGCTGCAACAACGATGGCAAGGCCCATTTAGGCCAGTAATTTACACCTCACTATCCAAAGCTTCGAAAAAGCCAAGATGAACGAGGCGTAGAGACGGTGAGTTAACGAATAACATTCGACGATCGCCCTACACGGACATTGCTCAACTACTGTCGATTGTTTTCAAACTCAACAATTGCATTCGATATTCGTGTTTTCCAATTACTGTGCGAAATACTGCTGTTCACCAACCTAGTTCTTATTATGCCATGTTGTCAGATAATAGCGAATATTCCAAAGTTGTTAAATGAATACTTAGATCACAATGTTACAACTTGCTGTGATGCTGTGTATCAGTGATTATAGTATGTTTTTCAACGATGGGATTTTAACAGGTGTGCTAATATCTTCTCGACAATGACGTCAGTATTAAATCGCCTGCGAAAGCCCTCGACCCCGCCAGTAGAGGAGCGCGCCGTACCAGACTCCACGACGATTGTCGACCGCGTGGTCGACTTCGTCGGCGGGCAAGATGTACTGCTCAAGAAGGATGGCATGTACTACTGCGGGACGGTGGTGGAAGTGGATGCCATCCGCGAGCAGTGCTTTGTCAAGTTTGGTGACAACACCGACAGCTGGGCGTGCTTCAAAGAACTAGTGAAGCTCAGCACGCCCAAGGATCCCATGTGTGTGGTGTGTCGGAAATCGGCGCCGAAGTGCAAGGACGAGATCAGGGAGTGTGATAAGTGTAAGAGAGCTTATCATCACAAGTGTCACCAGCCTGTTATTACAGTTGATGACAAAGATGGTATGAAAACGTTGCATGCTTTAAATTAACAGTGCAAACTTAGGATGTTTTTTTTAGATTCTGACTGGATTTGCAAGAGGTGTATTGATACTGAACCTGTCAAAGTCAAGAGAAGGCCTGGTTATTCACAAAGTGAGAAACCTTTAATAAGACCACTTCCTTACAATGTAAGATATCTTCTTAAATTTACATCCAATCGAAGTTGTTATTATTTCTGATTTGCAGCTTGATTCCTTAACCTGGGACTCCTATCATCGAATAAACTCTGAACAAGTCTATTGCTACTGTGGATTAAGTGGTTTCTGGGATACACAAATGCTGCAGTGTGGGCGGTGTCGACAGTGGTTTCATGAAAAGTGCATCAGTTGTCTGCGATTTCCACTTTACTGCGGCGATCGCTTCTATGTCTTTGCATGTGTGAACTGCAATGAAGGCAAGGAGTTCATCCGTCGATTGGAAATCAACTGGGTTGACTTGGTGCATCTTACACTATTTAATCTCACGATTTACAAATCAAGAAAGTATTTTGATTTGGATGGGGTTATCTTACCGTATCTGGAAGATAATTGGCATGCATTGCAAATTCCACCAAAGGTAACCATATTGCATTTTAAAATTTTCTATTGCCCAGCTTTGTAGTGTGGTCAATAGCACGTCTGACTGTAGCAGCGATGCATATACTAAGTCCAGTCACAATAACTGCTAATCACCATATAACTGATAGTGTAATGAAGTAGAGGAAGGGTACGGTATAAGTATGCGGCATGGGTAACAGTACACTTCACGCCAAGTTTGAGTATCTTACTAGTTTTCACACCTTGTGTGTTTTTTATAGATATCAGACGTAGATCCAATAGATCGCCGTGAATTTATCCTCACGGTGTTAACCAAAAACCGCAAAAGGTTTAAATGCGGACGTGAGATAAAGAAGAGCGCAAGAATCTGGGGTCTTCGCGTCCGTTTACCGCCCCCAGCACCTATGATAAACCTCCCACCGAGAGGCTTGATTATAGCTGATGAATTAATATGCCGCTGGGCGGGTAATCCTCAGTTACAGTTCCTTCCCCACCACGAGTCTGCTCCTTTTGTGAGAGTATCCGCTGATGTAATGCAAGGTTCCCATTATCAGGATGAGCAAGTCCATTCTGAAACAGAATCGCCTTGTCCAAGCCCTAAAAGTGAAGAAGGTGATGAGTATCTTGCACCTAAACCGTTTATTCCTGCAGGCGCAGTGAAGAAAAGTGTGCCGTTCATTCCCGCATTAAAAAACAAAAAGCGGTTGCTTTCGCTTAACAGTAGGAAAAGAGGGAAGATTCTACGTCGACAGAAACGAAAAGGGCCTAGAGAGCAGCCAAGAAGGCTGACTAGACTTAGTTTAGATGGTAGGAAGAGTAAGGATAGCTCAAAAGAACCACTGACTCCTCCTACGTCTGTATCCGCTCCTCCAACGCCACCAAATTCAGGATCTAGTTCCAACCTGCACTCGGAGCTGTCAATGGACTTTAACGATGGGTTTGTACTAGAGACAAAGAAAGAAGAACCGCACACTCCATGTGATACTTCAGGAGATGAAACTAGCTCAAAAAGCACACTGGATTTAATCATTCCACCGCCAAAGGATTTCGAAGGGAAAAATAATCCATTTAGGGCATTTCCCCGCGTTGATGATGCCAGGAAGCGAAGGAGCAAGGATACAATCACGTTGCCGTTGCCATTGACTGCGGTGATTCCTGGAAAACCTGTTGCAAGACCCCTGAAGCGACAGCTGAGCGAAAAGGATATTTGTATTGGGCCTAACGGCGAAATAAAACGGAAGCGATTGCGGAGAAGCCGCAGTGGACAGAATTATACAGCTCAACCACGAGCAACTGCCAGTAAAACTGCTACAATTGTACCAGCGCGTCCAGATTCCGACTGGCAAGCACGAGAACAAAGTGAAAGTAGGCTCGAATCTAATATTACCGACTGTGTTGACTACGCCCTGAATGGAAGAAGACTCAGACAAAGGCAGGATAAGAACGACAAGGAGAAGAAGCCACCCACACCTAAGCCTAGTCCTGTAAAAACCGAACCTGATATCTCTATGGATGATTTGAAATCCTCAGTGCATAGTTACTTCGGCGCACGGACGAGAATTCAAGATGGCGAACGGTTCGTTGTTCGTGCAAAGCGATATGGACCTACTGGTAAACTAGAGTATCTCATGGAATGGGAAGGAGTGAATACAAATCTACAATAGACGACAAATAGGGAAAATATTTTTATCATAACTTTAAAGAAATGAGATGGTGTGGCACGCCGGAGGTACACATTGCTATTTATTGCTAGGGTGAGACAAAAACAATGCAGTAGTCTGTCTGTGACTTATTCAGGGATAACAGAAGTAACCACTACACTCACTTTTTTAAACTATGCTACACTTAAATTGTTCATAGCGCGTTTGCAAGTTTTTCTATTATCTGGTGATTGAAATGAACCCTAAAAGAAAACACGATTTAGCTGATAGTAGTTAATTACAGAGTAAGAGCAAAGTGCCTTGCGTCTAAGGCAGAATACAAAATAGCCCAAATATCAACAGAGCGAAATGTAGCGATGAACAAGTACTGACTTATTTTATATTTTAATTCTTATCTGGTGTAAATTAAAACGAAACTTGAAGGGTAAACCAACGAAACACAAGCTGTAAATATTTCCTTAGTTGTAATTGTTCTCTGTAAGTAAGGTTATCCGTTTGTTGAAATTTGCGAATTGATTCTCGTCGGGCGCATTTATTATTTAAATATGTTAAGTTTACGTTTAAATTATTGGCACTGGATTGAAGAAGGACTGGTTGGCACATGGTTTTAAAGTATAAATAATAGGCTATATCGATATTGACCCACAATGGAAAAGGGAAAGAAATTAAGATGCACTGAACAATGTTCAATTAATGTTTTTAAATGGAATTGTTTGATATTATTGAATGTGAATATGAAATTTTTGACATTGAGCATCGCGAAAACCAAAAAGTTCTAATGGATGAATCTGATTTGAAAATGTTCCTCTCGATTTTATGTATGCACTGGATGTGCTTGTTTAATGGACTTGAATGTAATTGGCATGTTTTATGATATATTGCTCTATTTATTAAGTGTTATTATCTATTTTTCTATCATCTGTAAATCGATCAAACGATTCTCATTCAATCTATCATTTGAATCGTTTTTGTATTCGTAAACTGCCAAAATATCCGCGCAAAGTCACTGCCTGTCATCTTTATTTAACAAGATTAATGCGAATTTATGTGAGTGATAAGAATCGCCTAAGATTGTGGCGAATGCTGTCAATGTACATGTTCAGCCCACGTTGGCATGGGGTAATTATATTTGTAATTGTTCATTACTTTACATTGTAATCAATTTTATTAGTCGAATGAGTTTTAAGACTGGCCATTTTCTCACACAACACATTTGGCAAGCATGGTAAACAATGGAAATAACATAGTTATCATTATTTTTCATTTGTATTGTATATAAAATTTATACAACAAAATGAGGCGTGAAGAGTTTAATTTATTGTTAAAACGGCCATAAGCAAAACATGCAATGTAGCTTTGAAGAAATTCAAAATTATTTACTCTTGGGGATTGGAAAGCGCATTGTTTTTCGTTTGTTTTTAGCATCAACTACCAATTGTGCTTGGCGTTTGAGGTAACTTCTGGTTGGTAGCTCATCTTCGTCTTCACTGCCTCCAGCTACAGCTGAAGGAGTAAAAGTGAGGTCAAAATTCACATTTCATGCACAAAGTTTAATGCTCGTTCTCAGTGGAATATGAAACTCGGATTGTACGATTAAGCACAGATTGCTGCCAAGATCGAGTTTGAAATTCCGTTGAGAACTTTAATAACGGCATTGAATATATTACATTGTGAAGGTATTGGGGTGGGTGCACTTGAATTGGGTAGAGGAGTTCTCCTAATTACATCATTATAAGGTCCCGGAAGCCAATTTCCTTCGTTTTCGCCCATTTCCTAGAATACAACCTCAAATCGCGTCCACTCACATTACAACACATTGCTTACCTCCAGCAAAGCTTCAATTGTCGTTGATTTTCCACCATCTCCATGATTGATCCCTTTCGCAATTTGTAGATTTTCAATCCCAACGTTGATCTTCCTAATCAATTCAACAGAAGATGTTTGATCAATATTAGGATCTTCCTCTTGATACATACACATATATGTGTTCAACAATTTGTCAACTATTTTGCTCACAATTCCATTAAAATGTGCGATGGTCTCTCTCGTCTTCTTCAATCTCTCATCTTCCGATTTAAGTTTCACCTTAATCTCATCAACATCATCTTGATTCCTAAAAGAAACTCATAAACCCTGGTTCCCCTATTCAAGTCATAAAACTCAAACGAATAAGTACGTACTGTTGATTACATTTATCATCAGCAAACTTCAATTTCTCCAACTCATACATCGTCCTGTCAAACATTTTCTGCTTGCCGCTTTTGATCTTCTCCTTGGTTTTCCGCAACGTCATGAGTCTCACCTGCGTCGTCGTTTGACCTTTCACCTTGGTCAAGACTTCTTCAATGCATGAGCTACCAGTAGCTTCATTGAGTACATCAATATCATCTTTTAATTGTTGTTCTGGGGTAATAGGTTGTTCCATATCAGAAACAAGCACAGCTTCACCTTCTTCTGGGTTGATCTCAAGTTGAGTCTGAAGTCTTGAGGGTTTTCTTTGGTAGAAATACTTCTCAAGATGTGCTAAATCACATTGACGGGCCTCTACCAATCGTTTCCCTTCGAGACTTTGCTTTTCTCTTCCTGCGTTTGCCGCTAGGACTTGACGCTCTTCTTTTTGCAAAGCCGTACGAGCTTCAGAACGCAGTTTAAGGGCTTCCTTATTAACCTTGAAAGGTAATTAAATGTTACAATCGTATTTTGACATTGTTTTTACTATACTGTCTACCTGTTTCACTTTATTAATCTCTACTTCTTGTGCTTTTAGGTCCAACTCGATGTGGGCCATCTTGGAATCAAATTTCGCAGCGTCCTCCTGCATCTTCCAACGAATATCTTTATATCTGGCGCGGACATGTTCAGCTTCCTTAATCTGAACATGAATAGCATTAATCCTATTCCGATAGTCTTTTGCTAAAATCATATTGTTTGTGTTGATGTCATCAGATTCAACCATTTGCGTGGCATCTTTCTTTATCAGCAGATTCTGATATTGTTCTGCTAACTTCTTCAATTTAGTTTCCTTCTGTTTGTACTTGTAGCTCAACAAATCAAGCTGTTTATTCTTATCAATCCGCTGTAAATCAAGATACTCGGCGATATCCTTCAACGACTTCTGCTGCGCAGTGTTACCAACAACAGAAGCCAACAATTTCTTCACGGTATTACTAGCATCAGACCCTCTGCGACCCTGGGAGGTTGAAAGCGCCGTTTGACTTCTTTTCGTAGCAAAATGTGAACTTGGTACTCTCGTCAGACCTGAAGCTCGTGTTACTCTTTTACAAGGCGCTGAGGAGACAGTAGCTGGTGTAGACCTAACAGCAGGTAACAACCCTAGCAACACATTGTTCTTCTCTTCGTAGATGCTGACTTGGACTTTGGCGATTTCCTGCTTGAGGCGTAGAATCTCATCAGCGTCACGTTTGCTTTCATCGGCGATTTCTTCGAAGAGAGCTTTACGTTGTCCCTCTGAAATTGAGTATTGTGTCGTTGCGGTAACATTGCCAATTGCTAAACATGGCTTTCATGCAGGATCATGGTAGATTTCCAGCAACGGTGACAATGAAGCACCACGCGTGAGACCTCCGAAGAGTCGAATTGTGTCTTGGCCCCGAGGTGCGAACATCGCGGTAATTATGAGATGCAAAATTGTATCTAATATTACAATTAGCCGTGCGTGTGACTGCCGGCGGAGTGTCCAGCACTTGGGATTTTCATATTTTACTCGTTCACATCGGGTCGGAATGCCTGATACCGGTAATCGACACGATGCCACTCAGCCACACATAGTTTATTCTTACATTGGCGGACGGACATGTGTAGAAATTGCACAACTTGTATGAGGACTATAATGGTAATATACAAAGTAATCCATTACAAATAAATATTCGAACAAATCAACAAGATTCAACGTGAATTTTCTACCCAGAGTACAAATGAAGCCTGTGTCTGCATTGGGATATCAGAAATCAAATTTCAGATTTACCACTATGTCCCGTAAGGAATAAAGTCATACTGTTGCTATCCTAGCCAGGTCAGAGTCACTCTGTATTAATATTCCAAAGTTTAACAACACATCAACAATTATTATTGCCATTGCCAACGCTACGTCTATTGTTGTTGGTAACAACTCGCCAACATAGCGGACAACTCAATAAAAGCTTCGAGGAAATCTTCGTCAACTTCTTCCTCACTAATTCCACCGCAGCCCAAATACAGCACTTGATGAAATGTCGCACGCCCATGTGAACAATCAATGAATGACATTCGCAGTGAGTTATCATCCTCATAGCTTTACATCAATTAATTCCAGGTTTATCACGCTTTAAGCATTCGAAAATAATGTGCAATTAACAAGAACCATCTACATCAGCTGCTCATCTATCTAGTGCCACATTACTCACAGAAGAATAAGCGTATAATGTTGAACTGATTCGAAAAAGCGTGTGAGCATCATCAAGTTCAAGGTACATTTACCTGATAATTGAATACGTTTCTTGACTTCGAGGATTTCTTTGTTGAGATTTGGAAGGCGGAATTCATCACGTTGAGGTTTGCACAGTTTCATCGACATGTTACCAGGAACAAGTGGACGGACATGGAAATTCAGCTGCTTTGCCATTTATTGATCAAACACTATCAGAAGCATGATATTCATTTATTGTTTTATTGGACTTTTATAGCTGGTATTTTGCACTCATGAATGTCATATACACCCAAATTACCTAGTTCAATTGGAATTAATTGAATTGTAAAATAGGCAGTATTTAATAAGTCAAGGCAAAACATGAATCATTTAGCCGAGATTAAAATGATGTTTTGTTGGATGCTACAACTGGGCGAGCAGCGTTAATCTACTAATTACACGTAAAGAAAGCAAATTCATTTGTTTTCAATATCTTAGTTGGTGTCCTTGCCACGAGATGACACCGGTTGTTGAATCACACTGAAACAAACTGAAAAAGTTTGCAAGCATTGTGGGTACGTTTTTACGGTGATATTTATAAATAAAATAGTAGTGTTTTGTTCTTACCTTGATAATTTTCTTTAACAATTACTCCATTGCCCTATGAACAGCAAAAATGTTTTTGATCATTGTGGTATCAGTAGTAGAGTGCCATGGTATTAGGGTAATCCTTGTAAATTGATGCTTTCTAGGCGTAATTTTCATTGGGAATGTTTTGTTGTGCCCAGCATTGTTCTAGATAAAAACCCTTCATCTGTTGGGTACCATGTGTTGCATCTTCCATCTTGTCTCACTTGTTGTGCTTGTTCTTCGTGCGAGTCCTTCGTGTGCGTTCGCCCCGAACGCCAAGCGTGACCCGAGCGCTCAACAAAGCCTCCCCTACCTCTGATCGCGCTCGTTTGCCTGAGTCGAGTTCGAGCTGTCGTGGCGCGTGCGTGCTGCTGCGTGTTTCTTGAGCCGGCGCTTATCAACCCCCTCGCGGTTTCGCAAATTAAATACTTTCCACACCTGGTACTAATCATCAGCGTACTAATTCTGGTGCTTGTCGCGAGACGTAACTGCCACGATGTGGTGGTAGCCGTAATGTGATTGCTCGTCTGCGCCGTGCGCGTTTCTTGAGTTAAATCTGATCTTCAACTGTCTTCTGGTGTGCCGTACAACAAGGGGGACACTTGCGATTTGCGTCGGGTTGCGCGTTATGTGTGTGCCCCATGTGGGGAGTTAGGCCGAAATGTGGATTACCAACGGCCTCGGTGCGAATCGAAGGGATTACCATTGGATAATAGTCTTCGGTTTGGTCGTTGTTGCTTGTTTTATACAAGGGGCATCAGCCGGTAAGTGGCGACTTTCATTTGCCTAGAGACAGCTGAAGGGAAACAATTGAAGGATCATTACATGGGGTCATATTGGGTACCATTTTCGTAAATGACTGAAGACATCTTCAAACCATCTCCTCCTGTCTCAGTGTGGTCGTCAGTGTTACCCTTCAACTTGATTTAATTTGTTCATTGCGTTTTCCTATCCAGAATGGTGATCGTCTTCAGTCAGTGGTTGTTTTCCAGTCGTCAGTTGACGTGCCGTCGCATTGCCGCCATTTTGTTTTCGATTCCGTGCGCGCACGGTGCGACCGGCCGTTGGAATGAAAGGCACGGCACACCTGAAGATTCTTATTCTCTGCGTGTATACTGGTTCTGGTTTTACCTCTGGCCTTAAGCACTGCGAACACCGGGCGACGCATACACATGCAGACGTTTAATGCCCCTTGCTGTTCCTTCCAGCTCCTTCGGCGAAACGCGAGAACCCCGAGTGCCTAAAGAAATAACGGCCGCACTGCAAGACTTCTTCTCAGCCATTTTGATTTTGATCTACATGCTTTGCACTACAATGAATACATTTTATACATTTATTATCCGTCGAGGTTTAAGCTTGGAAATTCTCATGTTGGGGGCATAAAATTTGCATATTACGGGGATTAGCAAGTGGTGCACTGTGGCGACCTTTGTTACACCTTCAGATGACGGTCTTTTCTTTGGGCCCACAATGGTGAGGTTAGCTATTTATTTGTCTTGTTAAAACTCGTAACTTTTAAAGGGCAAACAACACAAAAAGGGTTCTGCCATCTTCGCCATTCGCCAGTCTTCTTCCCATTGTTGTACTGTTTGCAGCCAACTAAAAAAAGCGAAAAGGCCGTAATTGATTTATTTGTTGACCGGGCGGTCGGTAAACAATGGGGCCATTAAGGCACGTTCAATTCAGCTGCCGACATCACAGCGCAGTATTCTGTTTAGGTACCATCAACACCCTTCGTTATGCGCTCACTGTGTATGCTATACGTCACCTTAATGTTCTTTGCTCACGTACAGAACTAGGCATGTGTGCACCGCGTTTAGTTAGGTGCCCCATCTGAAGGGGATGTATGTACTGAGGGTGTACACGAAACGGTCGGACCACATGTTCAGTTACACGTTTAGTGGCATTACAGGGACGTAGTTAACGTTAATTTTCCTGCTAGTTGCGTTCGGAATATTATAACGAGATAATTTTATGGTACCTTCAATCGTGAGGTCTTTGGCTTTTGTTTATGATCTTGTAGAACGCTGGAAATCTACCTGAGGCCTGTCACCTCACCCTCTCGCTGCTGGTATGGTTGAACCCAAGTATTCTAGTATTATCTTTTTAGTCCCTTTGGTAGGCTTGGTACCCTAAGGCATCCATGCATCAAGGCTTTGGTTCCCTCGAGTTCTTCTCTCCTCCTTAGATGTTGTCTTGTGCTCGCCGCCGGCGCGCGCGCCTTGCTCGGCTTGTACTATTCTTGCTACAAACATCGATCTTTTGCTCTACCTGGTAATCTGGGACCCTCCCGACTTGCCATGTCCTACCATCTACAGCAAACTGTTTCGTTTAGTTTATAGATTGTATATTTGCTTGTGCACATTTTATTTATCGCTAGTGCAGAAAGGAATTGGCGAAATGCGCTGCAGATAAGGACTATGCAGGCAGTTTTTGGTCTCTTGGGTGTTTTGTAGTTGTTGCGTTGAAGTCTGCACAGTCGATTTCCGGCACATTTTTGGATTGAATGGTGGTATATTAGCTGGGAACACATGTTGTTTCTTCTTTTTTTGTAGATCGGTGCTATTTTGAGGTTTCCGGTGTGCACTTTGACTCA
Source organism: Ecitoglossa quadriceps (assembly GCA_027574925.1). Lineage (NCBI taxonomy): Eukaryota > Metazoa > Arthropoda > Insecta > Coleoptera > Staphylinidae > Ecitoglossa > Ecitoglossa quadriceps. Next base: position 67,195 of record JAODGC010008377.1, on the reverse strand, counting down.
ATCTCAACAAAATGTGTCATATTTTGTCATTTCCGGTGGGTTTCTGTGGAATTCTTGCCATGTTCAGCAGGAACTTTATCAAATAAATCAACACACTAGTTGCCTTCTTCTAGAAGACACATGTTATTCTTCATTTGGACTTGGTGGTTGCCTAGATATGTAATTTACTGTCATCATTTACAATTCCACTCACGTTCCATCAGGACCCCGAAACTAATCTAGATTTCCAGCCTTATTGTTGTCATTTTCCACTCATGGTCGCATGGAAATGTAACGATGAAATTATTCATGAGTCTCGCGGTTGTGGTCATTTCAGCGCGGACAGTAGCAGCCGGATAAACGCCGGTGATAGATGCGAGGCTGAGATTAGAAAATATGGTTTTATCTTTTGGGCATTTGGACAGCGGTGCTTGTTCTCGGAAGCGACGACTTCTAACAAACCAGAAACAATAGATGCAGGAATGTCTTCGCTACGGCGGAGATCAAGGAATGACGACACAGGTTTGGAAGTTGAGATTCCATGGATTTCCATCTTAAATGGTGCTGTGTGTACTTTGTGCGCTATCCGCCGAAATGGCAAATAGTTGCGCTATCGTAAATCACACATCGAAACAACGTGCACCATTGTACGTTCGGTGAAATTTGTCGGCGCGGAATCGTGATTCAGCTTGCAAATGCGACATTGCACAAGCAATAAATAAACAAATTTGATAAGGACCACTTGAGTTTGTTTTCGTCTTGGGTGCTATATGTTTTTTGGAAGCGGATGTTGAAATTGATGCACGTAGAAATTAGTTCCCGTCAATTTGTGCGTAAAGAGCTAACTATCGATTCGTATCGGCGAATGTGCAGTTGGCGAGGAATTAAAATGCGCTAATGAGATCGAATAGAATTGGTTAATTGAAGCTGCACAAAGCGTGGAGTTTTATTTTGCCAACGAAGAAAGGAAGTTCACATGAAACAAATGTAACGAGAAACACTTTCACATTGAATCAGATGCCGGATCATAAATATGGTCAACAAAATTATCGCAAATACATATCCGCTAATCGTGCGAAATCCCTAATGAAAGCGCTGCTTGATAAATTGATGCAAGTTTCAACATGCTCTAGATTGCTGCGACATGCAATAAGTCATAGTTGACTGAAACTTGTTAATTTGCTTCTTGATAATCGCCTTAGTGGCCAGGTGTGTCACGAATGACGAAATTAATTCATTAACATTTATTACATATCTTTAGGTCTTTGCTGACGTATTCTTGTCTACTGTATTTTCCGTTGCCTGTAGTTGGATTAAAATTTGTTGGACAGCATCATGGCGGAAAATAAACTAGTTATATCCCGGATGGGATTCATTAAGGCGCCTAGGAATATAACAATTGCGCGACTCGACGAGCGAATCAAACTGAGCCCACATACGATGCTCTTGAAGCCAAATTATCACCACTGACCACACTACGATGCATTAAACAGCGTGCGCTCGATTGATGTACAGAAAGACATCAATACGAATAACGCCAATAAAACGCCACTGCTGTCGCCCAACAAATCACGATCTCATCGTGGGTGACCGGATATCATCATCTCATGGAGGTTTATCACCAGGCGGCAATCAGGAGGTTAAGGGATTGCGTTAATTATGCGCGCATTGTTTATGTTTTATCAGCCCAGTGATAACACCCGCAAAGGAAGTTTTAATTTTATTGAATTTTGTAATATGTTCACGAGAGTTGTTATTGTTCTACCTATTTAGAGAATATGGCATATTGGTGTGCGTGCGTCGCTGCATATTGTTCGCATTGAATTTGCATACCGATTGCAATTGTTGCGAATGCGACGAAAGTGGAGTGAACCCGAGATGGCGGGACTTCCCTAGAGAACTTTTTCTTTTCGCCATATTCAGAGTGTCTTTGTTTTATTTATGGGTTTTGTTCAGTTCTTCGGGTGGTTGCGTTACAATGGAGAGAATGCGAACAGAATATGAAGGTACACAGAGGCACTCGTGGGCAATCTATTAATTATGAAGATGAGGCACGCTCTTGCCTTCTAATTAGTGTGAATTTACATTTATTGTTTGATACAATAACGACGAGAAATTAAATTCATTTCACTACGGAAACAACTTCATGTAATCTTGTTGCTATTTCACTGAGAAATTGCTGCTTGAACTTTACTGTGTGTGCAGATTAATCTTCAATTGCACAAAATGTTAATTCCTTGCGATAATCTCGGACGCTTTGGGATTCGTGGTCACAATGAACTTTGCGTCGTGTATCCATGGTGAAGATGTTGATCGGAGACTGTTGGCGTTGCGGGGTCGGCGGTGGAAATTTTTCCACGATTATTAAAGTCTCGTACTGTGAATCTCGAATGTGAATTCAATGGTCCATAAAGGGCGATTATCTGGGCATTTCATATACTTTATTATGGACATCCCGGTCTACAAGAAAGAGGAGAGGAAAACATGTGATAGGAATGTAAAGTTTTTCAAGACGAGAATTCCATGAAAGAAGTGAATTATTAAATTATGGCAATATTTCCTCTCCAGCTTGACAAGCGCTGGCATACATTCTCGTTTTACTCTGCAATCACATTTACATCTAATACCAAATTGTGGAAGTAGAAGTCTTTTCAGAAAAATTCCAAATCGGTATATTGTTGCTCCTTTCCTATAAAATTTACCAAACAATATAACTATTCCAAAGAAAAGCACTTTGTGTTTACCAACCTCCTTTATATTGTGCTGCGCATTTCCCACTTTGCAACATTTTTCCGCAACTGGTATGGGTCTCATTTGCCATTTCATTCCTCCTTCCCAATGTATAATTTAATATCAACACAATTTCGATTTACTTATAAGCATATTCATTGGCTTATTTGGCATCGTTTTCCTTTGCTCTCAACTTCTTCAGCGTCGGTTTTATTTCATGCATTATGCGCAATTTCTATATAAATTCGCTCGCACCAGTTTTGCATTTCTCATTGCTGCGCCACTCCGCGAATATCATGTGTTCTTCTTGCATATGGTGGGTTTGGTGTGTTCGAGTTTATCGAAGCGTCGAGCTCGCCGACGCCTGGGAAAAAGACGCTCGCGCGAAAGGCAAGCGGATCAACTGGTTGCGCCGCGTGCAAAGAGCAGAAAACAACATGGGCGTGTTCGGGTTTCGTCGATATTTATTATGCGAGCGAACGTTCACTGCAAGAGAGGATTGCGCATTCGGTGACCGATTCGCGTTGAAATGAGGAAATTAAGAGATTCCGACTGGTTGGTAATTGGCTGGCTGGACGTGTTGCTGGAGCGGTTAGGGAAATGAGGAAGTTGACACAGATTGATAGATGGATGGATGAATGGATGGATGCAAGATCAAATATCGATTCGTGGAAACAATTAAGCTACACTTGGAACTATTGTTTCTCACATATCATTTACCACAATCGTATCAATCCAACCAGCTATGAATATTGTATGGTAGCAGAGCAGTCTTGCTGGTAGGTCTGGTATCCAACCAACCTCTTCGCGGTCCTCGAAGAGAAAGCTTGAGAAGATAATTCTTAATCGTCGGCCGTGCTCGCACACTGAAAAAGCGCTGAATGTGTGGTGCAAATTGCATGTGCGTGCGTGGCTTTATTACAGTGCACCGTAGCAACTTGCAGGACGAGCAGCAGTCGGTCAGCGTTAAATTTTTAATTAAACCTGAAAAGTTGACAGAGATTGCATTTATTTTTTCTGCCACGCAGTTAATTATTGTCGGTGTATTCCCGCTAACTTCTCTTGAGTTGCGTGGAATTTTCAAAAAATCTATTTCTTTGCATTTATTTGATGATGGTAATAAATTGCTTGTAATATTTCCTACTTTACAAGCAGGAATGGTGATATAGGGCATAAAATCACCATAAAAACCGGCCCCCCCCTAAATGGTAACGTTGCTATTTTGAGACTTGCGGCTTTTTTAACGACTCCAGCTTAATGACAAATAAAGGCTTTCCATTTACTTTGCTCTTTTTATTTGGCGATCAAGTCATAAACGCACTTGACGATTGCGCCAGTCAAGCACTGAATAGAGCTTGGCTCAAAAAACTCATCTCATTTTTAGACAAATGATGGAATCGTGTTTCTAGTTAATTCATCATCATTTCATGAAAAGTAAGGAATCTCATTCGTTTCAAGTTGCATGTACACACATCGCTCGCTGATATAATTGCAATATGGCGTTGGTGAGGAGATTGCACCGATAAACAGCTTTCCGTTTGTGTTGTTGATGCGGAATTTGCAGCTGTTCATTCTGCATCTCGCTCTACTAAGGTACGCTCCCCATGATTGCATCTTTATTGTCTCGTCTCTTTGGAGCAAAACCCACTTGGGTAAATATCCAGTCGACATACCAATACCAGGTACCTTCTGGTTCGATTACTGGATACAACGTACCTATCCATCCCACCTTACTTACTTACGCATCCTTCGCCTGTCAGTCTCGAAGCGTGTTTGCAAGCACGTGTAAAGTATCATCAGAAGGGATCCAGGTTCTGGGTGGGTTTTTGTTGAATGGAGCATGTCGGGTTGCGAGCACTGACGTCATTGCGCAGTGGAGGTGGGGGACAAAAACACGTTGAATGGGTTGCTGACGCACTGGTGCCATGGTTTTAAATTTGGTCGGTAACGGCATAAAACGGTCGAGCGTTATCGACAGGTGGTGCGCATGTGAGCAGTACCAACACCCTTCTTGCACGGCGGGTATAGAAAACGGAATGAAATTGGATGAAAATATGCACCCGTGAATTGAATAAAGAGTGCATACTGCTTTAGGTTTCATTTTACTTGCTCATGACTAATTGTTGATTGTTTTGTTTCAGGATTTGCATCGTGTTCGCCTAGTCCGTGTAAAAACGGTGGGACATGTGTGACATCATTGAAGGGCGAGAGTTCTTGCAAGTAAGGCAGAAATAAGAAACTTTTCTAACAATTAATATATAACTATGGATTTAGAAACTTGAGCAAGTATTTCATAAACTGGGTCCCACTACCTTGTCTTGCAATTAGGTTTTGTGGGAGAAGTGACTTCGTCTTTGGCAAAAGAAAAATATGGAATTTATTGTCTTAAAGTAAAGATTTAGAGTTTGTCACGATCGGGTTTGGGATCAGATTTCTCAAATGAAACTTTTGATTTAAAAATCGCAAATAATTTTATTGCATGTATCAATTTTTGTTGGCATCTTTATTCTTACCTTATTTTTTGAAAGCAAAGCGCCATCTAGGGACCAATTGTTACTTCAAATACATCACCAAAGTAACAAATATTGAATTTCCCATTAAAACTCGCAGCTCAAGACCACAAATACTTGAAACGCAGCAATTTATTTTATTTATCCAAATAATGCATTTCAATCCCATTTCGACCGTAAGTCGCAACAATCAAGTTCGTTATACGATTAATTACGCCACTATTGAAACCACCCAAGCATTTGGCTAGTCGATTATCATTCAAATCTAGCACACCCATCCGATACATAGCGCACCCCGTTCTGGGCACACACCCTAAATCTGCTTTTCTCATTGAATCTAGCTTCTATTCAATCGAAACGACGTACTCGTGCATGCAGAACATGTGCGCGCATGTCGGGAGATCAAAAACTATCTGTTTTCACGTCGAAAGGGAACAGGAGGGAGTGAAAATGGTGAAGTAAATTGTTTGGTGGGTGCGTATTGTATACGCACAATAAATATTCCGGAGATGAGTGGAGGATACATTTCCGAACAGATGTTGTGAAAATGCGCAGAGTAGAGCATGGATGATGTACGTTGATATGGCATGACATTTCAAAGCGGATCTAAATAAGTATTTTTATTGTTTGTCATTCTTCTTGTTCTTTGTTTTCTTCTTATGTGGGATAATGATTCCTCTCATTAGCTAATCACGATACAAGATTGTAATCTTGATCAAGGTCAGCTAAGCTTTGATTGCGTTACCGACATTGATCTATGACCAATCCCTCGGTTGATTGTTGATAGACAACAAATCAATCACAAATTGTTTTCTCTTCGCTAATTGATGGTGCGGTGGTATGGTGTGGTATGTAGTTGGTTAATTTTATTTTTGGAATTCTGGTTTTTGATGCTCCGGTACCTTGTGCTTAATGCGCGTAATCGTTTAATGGCTGTGGTGCATTTGGTAGTTGGTATGACAGGTATGCCACGCCGAAGGTTACTCATCTCTTTTCCTAAGCGGTACGGTCGACGACAAGATGGTCGTTCAGTGCTGAGTTGTGCCAAGATGGGCGATGGTTCGTTCAATGCATCGATAACATCTCGAACATCAATCGTTGATGCGCTGCGGGGTATAAATGACTTGGTAATTTGATTGAATCAATTTCTTTCTTGAAATAACATCTTTTGAAGAAACAAGTACAAATTACCAAGCTCTTCCAGTAATTCTTATTTTGTATTTCTTGAATGGTGTCCTACTGTGATGTAAAATTATTGTCTATATTTAAATTAGGTCACAAAATGATACTTAATTTTAGTACGTTCAAGTATAGACTTACCATAAAGGCCAATCGGATTGGATGAAATTCTAAATCATATTCTACCTAACCTAGCCTTAAGGTCATCAAATCACATTTAGTTGATTTAACCTCCAAGCATTATTGCTTTCTGCGGGGAAGATCTTGGTGTGCATGATGTAGCCATAATATTTCTGCATAGTACTAATTTGATCATCTCTTCCACTCTGTGTGTAATGCATTAAACGCTGGTAATGCACTCCGAGTGCGATTTGAGTCTCACGAAAAAACATAAAGCGCTCCGACATGAAAATTACCCTCTGTCGATGGATGGCTACCACTCAGCTTCTTCGCTCTCAACTCTTCCTTTTTCCGCTCCCCACGTTTAATACGGTTTTGTTCTACTCTACTCAGTCGCGCCGCGGCTCCTTTTAGCCTCATCCATCTTATTGCCCACTGCTGGTGCTCATCATTCGATTGTTTTTTCCATCTGCTCCTTCTTTCGCCTGCTTGCCATCCACGTCGATGTCGGAATTCAATTTTTTTCCTGTTCCCTCTCTATGCGTGTTTGTAACTTGTAATTACTACCACATTACCATCATGTATTCGAGCATTTCTTCACTTTACGATTGCATCGTGGGGCCGAATGCAGTGGGCATTTGTCGGTAGGCAGTAGTTGATGGTAATGTCCAGAGTTGATTTGTAGAGCGGAGCGTGCCATCACGAAAAGAATCAAGAAGACGAGGAGCCGAGAAGATGAGCGGCCTAGAGACGAGCAAATGTGTACTATGTGCGCTGGGCTGCGCATTTGAGTAAGCAACGCATTCATCTTCTTGTCTCCGTGCAAGGAGTAGTTGAGGATGCTGGCGCAAACCATTTATTAGGGAGAGAGAAAAAATGGCGGATTGGCGCACGCGGCATTAAAATCGCTACTGAAATGCAACAAATCTTTCCGAGGATCATCCGAAACCGTGGTTAATTGCTAATGATGGAAGATAGCATTGTTGTAATTGTACTTGGCTGTAGAAATGTTCTGTTTTACTGCAGTCTTCCTTGACTTTTTGCATATTTTATGCTTTATTGGTACTTTAGGAGGGAGAAATACAATTCCCTGCATTTCACTAGAATATTTATTGGGTCTTATTAGCATTTTCTCTATTGTACCCATTTATCGGGCGTAGGTGATGGTGTCTGGTTGGAAGCACATTGGTACCCATGTGGGTCATAGACCAACCCCGTACTCGTCCTCCCACCACTGGGTTTTTTGGTTTCAACTATAACACTCCCAACAGAGGTGTTGGCAGGATTTGAACCCACAATTTGCCCTGCCAACTTGCAAGCCAACATGTCGCCAAGCGTGCTACCGAAGCGGTTCTTGTTATACGGTCTTCTTTCTCAAATTGTAATTATCCCAACAGCTTTCATCTGAATATAATTCCGTCGTCATCTCTTCACTCGATTGCGACGCAGGCATGTATTAAATTTCAACACACACGATCGTAATCGCGGAATAAAATCGGCTACGTGAATAATCCACGCAGCAAGCACAGTTACTTATGCTAATTACTCGTGAGGTTACTTTTTATTCAACCAATTTAATGTCTGCTGATCCTCCCAGTGTTGAATCCTGGTAATGGTAGCAATGTATAATGTGGCATTACATGCCTCCTTTAACTCACATCTTGTGAACCAGCATGAGCTGTGGGTTTGATCATCCTCCATGGGAGGATGTTGAATTGAGTGTTATGTTTGCATTTGTTTGGAGTGGTTATAATTCGGTGGAATTAGGTCCGATTGTGTTTGAATTTTAAACATAACCAGGAGTTTTTCTTGTCGCACGCCTGTAATTTTTCTGTTGATGTTTAATGGGTTTTCTTTTTCCCAATTATCTTCAAATGCTTTTAGTGCACAACTCTGGCTTGGTGGTAATAATAAGAAGCAAATAGAAATTAGTTGGTATTCCGTGTTTTTCAGCTTGAAAAAGCTTTTAGGCTAAAGGCAATCGTGTTGATTCTTGGAGACTGCGATGCTGGGCGTTGAGAAAACCTAGGAGCTTTATAAGAGGTTAAAAGCTTTACTGCTCGGTGCGATAAAAGCGACCACGCCTGGTCTCAAAGCAACAATAAGTTAATGTTCGCAATGACAGTGCTGTTTTTTATCGCCAATTATCTCGAGCTTTTATCTTTAACATTATTTAACGTGAGCCGGAGTTCAGACTCCTGACAAGATGGTCTTACGGAGCATCCAACTATCATTCGACAGATGAATTCGGATTGTAAAAGTCTTGGAATAACACTACTACTTATTAAAATTTACATTTATTCCTTAGGCTTAGTCTAGCCATGATTGGACCTACTGCGCCTCACTAGAACAGTAGACTCATTATCAACCGTAATTAGTTTTAATTAGCGTTATCAAAAGCAAGATTTACTTTTTATTGTAACAAGCCGCGGCGTTTGTGTTTGGTTCCCACAAAAATCACTCATCGTGAAAAAGTTGCTTGGTGCCAACGAAGCGAAGAAACGCCGAAGGTGAAACCAACCAAACCCAGTCATTACTCATGTGGCAAAAGCAGGAATGGAGTCAAGTTGTAACAGAATGAAGTGTAGACAAATCGAAATGATTTGCCAGATACTGCAATCTGAATCCATTCGACTTCTGAAAGTTAAATTAAGCAAAAGTAGGCGTTGCTCGCAACCCAAAAAGTCGTAATCCACCATTAGGCGCAATAACAGAATGAAGAGAAATTCTGTTATTGCGCCTAATTCACTTGAGATTAACTGGCCAGATTGTAAAGTGGTTGCGATAGGGTGAGGGTGGTGCACGTGGCAGACACGTGTTCACGTATGCTCACAATTTCATTTACGTGACGATATAAGTAGCGCAATTATTTACTCATTAATCAATTGATTAGAGATGCGTTTGCTCGATATGAATGGATCATGTGAAGCCAGTGGAATAGTAAACTATTTATTCGCGTGTCGCATGTTGTGTGTACTATTTCCTCTGCATGATTTTTTTTTTCCTCCAAGAGCAAACTTGCGTAACACAGTAAGTGCAGCCAAGTGCAGCGTGTACAAAGGCGGCAAAGAGGTGTTAATTTCGCGCGGACATGCCCGGCGGCACGGAAAATTCGTTTTGGTGGTATTCAACTTAAAATGCTTACTAGACATTGACCTTAATGAATAGTTTCATCTTTTAGCTGAACTGTAATCTGAGTTTTTATTTCAAATGTAAGTATGTTAAGTTTGCTTCTTGGTTTCCGTTTATTTTGCAATATTTTTAGCCTTCAGCAGTTTGTACGAATGAGGCATTGTTGGACGCACATTGAGATTGTTTGCTCGCCGATGCTATTTGTTCAGTGTCGACGTGTTACATCCGCACAAACAGAGCTTGTGAGATGATTCATTGAATCTTTGCTGCATCGCATCAGCATGACATAGTGTATACAATGTTCATGTTCTGGCAATCGAAAAGAAGTGTAAAACGTTCGAAAGAACTAGCGAATGGCAAGAATAAGAATATTCCGACTTGGATAGATATCTAGGTTTGAAGTCTGTATAAATCCAAATGTTCTAGATTTGTTTAGTTTGAGCATAATTTCGGTCTAGAGCAATTATTATTAGCTCACATGGACATATTCACTTTATTCTTGTATCCAATTTATTTTCAAAAGCTCCTGAACTAAGGTTATGAGCATCAAGTAAAATTCTTGATAAACTAAACCAGTAAATGCCTGTAAAGTAAAACTATTTCTATTTCCATTTGCTTGAATCTTCACATCAGTTGTTGCAAATGGCTTTAGAAATATAAGAATCCAAATGTCAATGTTAAATTCTCTAACTTTCATCCATCTTTGATCACATTATGAATTCATATTTTTCGTATTTACCACGCCATTCAATCCTTGTGAGAAGATTTACTCAAGCATCCTTGGTGTCATTTTACCACCCTCATTTTTTATTATCTTCCACTATTTGCTCCGCTTCTCATCTTTCCCTCAACTCTTCAGTGCCGCAATGGGATTTCACTCTTCTTTTCCTATTTACCCACTTGCTCATGTCGCATGTGTCATGGTTAATGTCGAGTTTTAAGGCTTGAGTGTAGTGTTTAACCACATGTGGTTGAAAATAAACCCACGGAGATATTTATTTGTATTAAAGAGTGCTTGCATCATGAGGAGAATGTCCAATTCAGGCCTACATGATGATTTATCAAAGGGAGGGAAACTGGTTTAATGAAGAAATAGATTTTTAATGCCCTTCGGTTGATGAATGGCCGCTTGCAAATTAAACTGGATCATTCGTTGATGTTTATCAATAAGGGTATGCACTAATCCACAACCGGCACTTTGCATTCCTTTGAGTACTTGAGCGTTAAGTAGCGTCATTAAATCGTAAAATCGCAAGCTCAATCGGATTGACTCATTATCCTCTCGATATTCATAACTTCACCTTCGAGCGCGCGCATTGGTAGGCTGGAATTAATGAAGACATTTTTTCCAATAATTAAAATATTTTTGCCCCGCGGAGTTAATCGTCCGAGTCAGCTTTAATCGATTTTAATTGCTTCTTTTAATAACTACTGCATGCAGCTTCGGAATATTGATATTGAAATATTGGTTTATATTGGTTATGTTTGAACCTCGTAGCAAAGGTTAAGTAGACTTAATTGTAGATGGCTCAAAGGATACCGCCACACGCATTTGAAACATACCTGTACGATACATTTATTCTACAAGTGATTGATTAATAGCGAAAATGGCGATGACGTCATTTGGTTCAATTCAGTGTTTCGGATAATGATGGTGGGGCGTTCTCAGAGGAAAGTTGGCAGAGTTGCCCAAGTCGAGTGATTTTCGCATTTCTCACAGTCATAATTCGTTGCATGATACTCTGCGCTTTTAAGTAGCGTTGCTCTAATTAAGTCAATTCTTGCGCACATTGCATGGATTTTAACTGAAGTAACTGCAATACTTTCGTTTGCGAGTGTGAATTAATATGAGTGGTATTTTTTGCATTGCTTCCACTGACTTTTCGATTTCCTCCAGAGAGAGTTTCTTCTGCGTTACGCAAGTTGTAGGTTTGGTATTGGCACAGAAGGTAATACTGATATGGATTGAATATTTCAATTAGCATTTCCGGGAGTTTGATATTAATTTACTGCTGGTCTTACATGGTTCTTAATTGAGTTTCAGTAAATTCATTTCGTTTTTGTAAAATTCACATCACTGATTTGCAATTATGCAAAGAAGAAACCCTAAAATGTAGAAAAACACAAATAAAAACTAATTTCTAATTAAGTTTAAGCAAAAAAATTTATGGCGTATTAGTTCTTTGCTTAACATCTTGACTTTATTCTTAGTCACTTTAAATAGATGATGGGTGAACTATAAATCAGAAAAAATTTAATTAAATAGTCAACACGTTCCGCTTCCCATGAAGATTTCAATTTATCCGTTCTTTACTTATAGTTCTTATTGATTCACACTTTAATGCATCTAATCACCTTTCAAAAAGCAGAGTAGCTGCTCAAACAAGGCACTCAAGGTAATTCGACATTATAGAATTAAACCGAATTAACTGGAATCAACGCGTGTCCAAGTGAATTGAAACCAGTCTTATAAAATGCGTCCGACTCTTCTTCTCTATTCGATAAGTGAAGACAACCTGAGTAGATTGACATACGCACCATGAACGAATCAAAGGAATTCCTCGTGGAATCGAAATTGAATTGCATTTTTCCTTCGGAGGAAGTTCTCGGTCTTGGTACTCAGCGCAGATAAAAGAGATTGGTATAGAACGAACGAATATTAGATCGTAAGAAATCAATTTTCGATCATTGCCATCAATTTTACTGCTGATGCGCACGCCGGGCATCCATTCTGATGCAATTTCCCGTCTTACAATATCTGCACTGTACAAGGCTTCAATGTTCGTTTCTTCTTCCTACTCTCGTCCAATTTTTCTAGTCAATTTTACGTGCGTTATTACCAAGAGTCTCGTTATTGTGCATCTGCTGCCGGGTTGGATTTCACGTGTCTAGCATTTTGATTCATGAAAATAATTACGAATCGTGCGGCAAACAAAAGGCGAGAATCAATTGGGACCCGAGAGCTGAATGAAAGCTAGCATAGGTTGTGTGATTAATGCTGTGTATTTTGTGTACGAAAACAATGTAAGTAATTTCGTGCTTTCTATGCTTCATTTCAGTTGCACATCGAAATTTGTCGGCGAATTTTGTCAACACGTTAATCCATGCTACACCGGCCCAGGGCCACGCTGTCAAAATGGCGGTTCTTGTAAAGTGCGACAGGCGCCATCTACTTCCCCGAGCTTTACGTGCGTGTGTCCGATCGGATACAGCGCCTCACTGTGTGAGATTCCGCTGCCGAACTCGTGCGATCGGCGACCATGCAAAAACGGAGGCACCTGCACACTGATATCATTGAATAATTATCAATGTAGCTGTACATTCGGCTATACAGGTAAGACATGCCCACAAAGTCACCTTGACGTAGTCCAATGCGTTGATTTGTTTTATCAGGTCCAAATTGTGAGAGACAAGATTATTGCGCATCACAACCATGCCGCAATGGCGCCAAGTGTACGAGCGTGGAGGATACGTACAAATGCACATGTGCACTTGGCTTCAAGGGTGCTTCCTGCAAAGAGGATATGGATGAATGCCAACAGAATCCTTGCAAGCATGGGATTTGTCACAACACGCACGGGAGTTACACGTAAGTCATTCAAGTAGATACCAGTTGAGGTTAGCGAGTGGTCGGGAAGCTATTTTATATCTTCGAAAGTCGGTAAAGTGGAGCCCATCTCATTGAAGCAGTTGTAAACCAGTGTTGTTACACGAACTGGTCGTTGCATTTTATGCGTTTTATGCGCTGTACGCGCTTTACTACCAACCCGCAATTGCTGTTCGACGGTCTATTAGTACGACTGCTGCACTTTTGCCGAACACGACGAACATCTCAGCGTTCCTACGTTTGCTTCTTGCGGTTTTCCATCACTGCACGTCGGAGCACTACTGCTGGTTTCGTATCTCCCAGCATCCAAGTTAATTTTCATTAGCATACAAAGTGTTCTCGACATTCTCCACCAAAACTGGAGTTTTTCCAACGCCTGGTACATCTTTAACATATGACACCTAGCTTAACCTCTTCACCTTGATCCAACCAGCGTGATGCTTTTGTTGGGCTCATTCATTTAGAGGCGTGCATTGATTCAACAATTAAAATTCTCGCTATAGTCACACCTTATTTCCACTGGCTGCTCTTTTCCTCTACTCGCGACGTTGTCTTGTAGGTCGCTTCAGACACGCAGCGTCTTACGTCGTTATCATCTTGAGGCAAGACAGTCAAAGCCTATAGTTACACGCTGCTCAAAACCTCCGCGGTGTGCTCTTCGGGTCTTGACTTATTTCCAAGCAGGGCTCGGTGGGCAGTGTGGGCATTGCTCGGGGAACCTGTTATGCCAACGAGACCAGCTCGCAGGCGGCTGCAGTGTCCACGCCTGGCGAGGAGCAAGCACTCTTGTTCTGTGACCTGCGAGGTCACACATGTGAAGAAAACGCACGGGAACACACGAGGTGCACCTATGAATATATTATCTCGCCGATGAGGTTTTCGGTTGTACATATCCAAGGGTTTTTACAGAAATAAGGAGAGAAAGGTTAGATGACATTTTTAGGCGATACTGTCGCCTTGTAGCAAGGTAAGAGAGACTTGGTTCCTTCGCTTTTCTTCGTACTATTTCTGTTATTCTTTGCTCTAGGCTCCGCGATAGTAACAAGTTATAATATGGAAGTTGTAAACCGACGCCGGTGGCGAAGGTTATGAGAACAGCCCGGTGTTTTTACTGCCACAGCAGACATTCTAGCAACAATCTAAAATCAGCTTTGGTCCGCAAAACAAATTAAATGTGGATTAACTAGTCAGCTAAACTCTTCTCTTCACAGTGTTTCTATTCAATATATTTTAATTCAATGGCTTATAATTTTCATCTTGCTTTATCCTTGCACTAACTGCACTAACTTTCCTCGCTGGATTGAATATTGATACGTGCGTTGAATATGAAGTTGATCACATTGATGGTGCATATATGAGCATGTGTCGCCGTGGGGCACAAACCTAGTCGTTGTCTAGGCACAACGGCGATGAACAACGTGGGCGTGCGCGTCTACGAAGATGCATTCAACTTGAAAGCTCACCATAGCATTAATTTGATGATGTTTTAAAAAAGGACATCAGCGCTTTATGTACAGCGTTGGCCGCTGCTTTTTATTGGCTTTGTTTTATTAACCAATGAAGATATAATAATAGGGAAGACGTGTATTTTTTTTTTTTGGCTGCGGTTTTCGAAATTCGTGTTTGTCTAGGATGCGAGCGAGCAAGACGATCTCGGTCAGCGATTCGATTCGAAACAAAGTTGTGTCACGTTTTGCCGACAGCGATGTGCTCGGGATTCGTCACGGTTCATTTGCTTTCGTTTCGACTCGTTTTGAGATCCTGCTGGCTGGAATACCCATTACCCATTCGAATTTACATTCTGTTCTTATATTTGCGCAATGGGCATTGGATTTGCTTGCCACATGATTTTGATTAGGATTAAGGTAAAACACGTCTGACTGCACAATGTGAAAAGAAGTGGGTATTTCATGCCTTGGGCGTTGAATTTGCCCAAAAAGTGAATCTAGTTATACCCAAACGGTGGCACAGCAATCTAATACATTTCTATCTTTTAGTACATGATTTATTATTTTCCCACTACATCCTCACCTTCAGGAATAATTTATCTAATATTCATAATCACAATTCACATTATTAAATATGTAATTACTAATATTTCAATACGCTATCGACGGTGCCTCGTTAGTCAAAGAGGTTTTCCACATTCTGGGCACATCTTATAAAAGTCCAGTTATATCACTTGGCATATTGTATTTTACGTGGTTGAATTAACTATCCTGAAACCAATCTAATTGTCAAGAGGTGCAGTTTAGTTAGCCTTTCTCGGTAAATAAATAAAATTGTGCACGTTTAATAAACAAGGCAAAAAATGAGACTTGATTTGATTGCAACTTAGATTCGCAGTCCATAGCTATGTTTGTCGCCTCATCTAAACAATGAGCAATTAATGGTTGCAATAATTTTTTAATTGAATTGACTTTCTAGTAGGTTCTCGAAATAGTTTGGCTGTTCTAATATTCCAGTATTTTTTTTTTTTTTGGATTGATTGGAAAGCCAAAATACGCTAGCTTCGTGTTAACAGTTCTATGAGATGCAATGATGCGTAATGAGCTAAACACACAGGTAATTGATCAATTAGCTGGTGATGAGGTGTATCGCTATCAGCAACTCCGCTTCAAGAAGCTGCTTCGGTGGAAATTAATAGGTAATAGTCTTCTTTTTATGTAAGAGGCATTAAATTTAAACTGAAGAAATAATATTTGATTATTTTCTCATTTCTTAATTATTACAAATGAATATCACTTAATTTTAATTTCAACATACTTAAAACGTGACGTAAAAATATGAACAACTTCCTGTTTCGCTCAAAATTTTCATTCCTTTCTAGCTAATTATCTATGTCTGTCTATTTCATTAGCTGCTTAGCTTCCAGTTGTTCTTATTATCTGTACCAGTCTATAATACCGTGCGACTTTTATGGTGGATGGTCATGCAGGAGAAATGATCATGCCAAGTCATCATTCAAAGAGGAAGTCTTTTCAATTTTACCCAGAAGGAGTCTGTAGTTAGCAGTATAACATTTTCTTTACTTTGAACTTGCTAATGTACGCTGCAGCTGAAGAGATGTGAAACCTTGTCAGTTAAAAAGGCGGCTACTGGTATCCAGTTGAGATTGAGTTTTCGGAGATTGTAACTAAAGTCGATTTGAAGATGATTATTACAGACTGAGAATTGGAAAAGTACTGATGAAGATTATGATTGAAACGTAAGAATCAAGCTATGAATGGAAAGATGGAAGAGGTGGTAGTGGTGGGTTCAGTGAAAAAAAGAAATGCTGCTGCTTATTAGAATGTCATTGTTTTCACAATGTGTTCTCGGTGATTAAACCCGAGTTATTGCTGCACAAAGGTCATCGGAATCGATTCCGATTTAATTCAGTAATGGCGCTTCAATTTTTGCATTCCATCTAACGAATGTCAGTCACTTGACGTGTAGCCACGCACATTGCGTTGCCTGTGGTTTAAATGGCTTCAGTCGTGTACATGAAGTGTACTTAGCGTTGTTAATGCTCAAACGCGTGCGTTACGATCACTGAATCAATAATTTCCAAGACAAACCCGGATTTACTTTTTCTTTTCCTCGCTCTCTGCTATGCGCTCATCGATGTTGCTGCTTGTTCATAGGTATTACTTGGATTCATGTTCATCGTGTGCAAAATCGTGCTGGGCATACATTTTGAATCGGTTGCGTCATTGGTTATATCCAAGATGGGAGGACATTAGATATATTTTAAATAACTTTTACCACACGAAACAAAAGGTCTTTACTTATTTTTTTCCGATCAATGCCTTTAATTGTTTGGTGTTTTCTCTGTGTTTGCAAGCAAATCCACAGATTGTGCATTTCAGTGAGTTAGGAGCACTTTGCACGCATGCTTGGCTTGGCGAATACTAAATCACTACTACGCTCGCTCATAACACAGAGATAAAAGATTGCAATTTCAATAAACGATACGAGGCTACATTGAAGGTGCAGATGCATTTATTAGTCACGCTCCATTCGTCTCCTTCATCTTGTCCCCAAGTGTCCTCTTGCGGCATATCCATTGTCATACCTTCTAGGGGTTTCTAGGCTTAGGCGACGCTTAATTCTCTTTGATTTTCTTGACATTCCTAACTACCAAATTGAGCAACAGCTAGAAAAAGTTGATACAACTTCACCCACTGCGATTTTCCTAGATTGGGACTTTTTGCAATTATGACCATTTACCAAATGGCGTCGCTTGCTCTACTCGGAGTTTGCGTGAGAACTGAGTTGTACTTCATTTGCTGCTTTGGTAAGAGTCCTATGTTGGAGTATGTATGACCATTTTGGGGCAGTGCAGTAACATGAATTCATTTCGTATTTACACGGCAAATTGCTTTATTTACACCGAGCTGCAATTATTGCCGTTTGAATGGCATGAATGAAAATGAAACTCCACCACAAAGCAGGCAAGGAGCAAACAAGCGAATGCGCGGAATGCATTGTGTGTGGAAATCTGTAAAGCAAAGGAAGAATTCAGTCCAAGGTCTTCCTCCTTCTGATTGATGTAAAATAACTTGATTTTACCAAGATTTGCTTACAAATGCATTGACTAATTTGTGCAATTTGATCATCAATCATATTATAGAAATACTGATGCAAACTGTACATTTTTCAGATTAAGTGAAAAGCCGAGAGTCTAATATATTTGCATCTTCTTCCCTTCAATTTCTTGGTCAAATAGGGTGCTAAAGGGAAGATTAAATACTTCCACAACCCTCTCCTTTATTTAAGAAATGCCAGTTTCTTTTGGTATTCACGACCACCTTGAGTATTACACCACATTTTCTTGCGTTGATTCATGCCATTCATGCTTTCAGACTGATAATAACATGATAACCAAGGTCGTCCTTCAGCGAACAAAACCGAACAATAAAATACAATTACTCTACTTACGCTTCTTTTCCTTTCAGCTGTACGTGTGAAGAAGGTTACACTGGAAAGAACTGCGAACGAGAGTACGTGCCATGTGATCCTTCTCCATGTCAAAATGGCGGACAATGTCGTCAAAGAGATAAGCACACTTATACCTGCGACTGTCCTAATGGTGAGTAACCTAATTTGCTCTAATTGGCCATGATTTTATATCACAATTGGAACTAACTTGGCCCTGTTTTCGTAATCTGTAAATGGCTTGATAATAAATCACCGAATTTAATGAGCGTCAAGGTTATCGCAGTTGTCGTTTGAGCATTGACGTGAACCTTGCACAAGACACGGTCGCGACGTTCTTCATTTCGCCTCCGCGTCTTTTGCTCCCAGCATCTTCCTCATTTGTGGTGCGTACAAAGTCTCTACGAACGACACTCGGCAATGTCAGTAAAGTATAAATTTCGTAATCAATGCATTAGCATTTCGTTTGTTGGCGTTGCGTGACGCATTTGCATTAGCGCTTGACTTTTCTTGGCTGGGAAGCATGAATTGAAGAAAAGTGAAGTGCATTGGGCAAGGAAATGGAGGCGTCTTCAAGTGGTATCACTACTCATATCACTTACTTAAACCAAACTTTACTTTGTCAACGGACGCGACTGAGTGCAACTTTGTTGACGTTATGACGGTAAAAAATGTCAACAAACGACCAAGGATTTTGGGCACTTATTATGAAGCTGCTTTAAGCACATGGTTTTTGTTTAAAGCATTAGTTAAGAATGGTATAGAGTATGGCATTGTAAACGGTTTTTTTTTTGCAGACTAACAGACGCCATTTGTATTAACAACAAAATGTGAGAGGGACAAAGTGCATGCATGCTTCAAAAGCGGGTTCTTGAGATGCAAGTTGAAGTTCAAGTGGCGTCTCGTTTAAACCCAATATTGGTTGTGAACCAGACTAAACAAATACTTGATTACTTGCTCAAGTCTCGATTCTGTCTCAACCTGAGTCAAGATATACATACATTTCATTCAAATCTCTTTATTTGAAGTCATAATGTTGATAAATTAATTCATCTCTTCGTCATAATTTCTTCGACCACAATGATCAATGCCAATGGATGCATTGATCATAAATTTTTCTTTCTGTTTTGCTCCGCATGCCGTCATTCAAGTCTCAACTTACCATAATAAGCAAATATTGTGCTACTAATGCACTTGGGTCTTTCTTCAGTCACATTTAGAGTTGTGGAAGAAAGAACATTCCTAAAGAACAATATTAATTTTCACTGCGTACCTGGATGATTTGTCTCCCATTTTCAGTCACACAGATTGCCTTTATTATCTTCCAAGTTTCGATTCCATTTGCAATTTAAACTCAGAACTTAACGCTGTCTACATTCCATTAAATGCCTCTTTTAAATCTGATATTATCCATAATTAAATCAATTATGTAAATTCCCTCAAACCCAGCAAAGCCACTTCACCACAACCTCATTTTAATTCATTTAATCCTTGCCTAAAACCAGCGAGAATTAAATGTTGTCTTGTTTTGTGTTTCTGCACGAATTCGTGAATTGCCTCCGGAGCTTATGAATTCGTTGCTCATTTTTTTTTCCGACTTCTCCAAGCTATAACCAACTAGACGTTGAAACAATTGAGTCAACCTGTGGTAGTTAACAGTTTTGAAACATTTTTATAGTTTGGTTTGCGCAGCTTTACAGCTTTTATCGCTTTTATATTCGTCATAATTTTTAACGCTCTTCTATGCATCGCTCCCATGTATATAGTGTGATATTGTGACAGCAATGTGTAGGATTGTAAATATTATGCATTTTTAATGCGACGCGGCCGTTTAAATTCAAATCGTTTGGGAATACCTTGTGGTAACCTGCTGGGCGTGTTCATGTTGGGATCTCGACGAGATATGAAACGATAAAGAGTCGACCGAAATGTTGGGTTCGGGAGAAAGAACACAGGAGCTCAGGTGAAGAGGGACGCAGCAGATGTAAATTGTTGTTAATCCAAATGAATTTTGCAATCACTCACGTTTGCCATAAGCGTGCTGGATTTAAATTTAAATCGCACCGGGAATTTGTTTTCACTGGAAATGATGCACTGCCATCGATTTTATATGAGAGGTACATCAGCACATCAGGTAAGGCGAGAAATAGAAAACTTCCCAGTTCTACACGCTTGAGTCCATTTCAATTTCAAGTTTAATTAATCGTTAATCTTGAAATATAGCCAGTGGAAAGATACGAGAAAAAAAAAGGCTCGTGTGATGTGATAAAATGCAATAAAATTAAATAATTTGATATGCCTTTAAATAAGATACCGTTTAGTTTTACTGGCACTGAATAAAAACAAATTAATGTCATTGATAATGAAAAGAATGATTTGATTGCTTGGGGTAAACTGGAGAGTTCCATCTTTTGGTCATCATCATCATGTGATTTCCACTTGCAACTATTTCTCATAATCCCGACTATCTTTGATTGACGGTTCTAAAACGTGGCTAACAATGCAATTCCTCATCAGCCGTGGCGCGTCTCGATTTCAATTTAAATTTTTCAATTACCCCTTTGATGCGCGGACAATCGATCGTCTCCTCCGCGCTTGTGCCCGCCGGATTGCGTTTTATTGCCGCAAATCGTATGTTTCATACGATTACGCCTCATTACAGCCATTATACCCTTGCGTTGTGGAATGCGCGGCGCCTGGAGACGTTTCCACGGACAATCGCGAGTTTATTTATCCATTTGCGGCCGTTTGACGCGCCCGAGGATCTCCAACCCTCTCACCGGCGATAGCCCATCATTAGGATAAAGACGTAAACAATGCTTGCGCCTGCAATTGCAGACAATTGAGCACCAATGTTGAAGGCACGTCGCAGATGAATTGATGTGGCGGAATTGAATTTGTTTCGTGACCTGATGATTTTTGCCTTCGGCTGCTTTTTTTTTTTTTATATATCTTCTCCTGGGAATGGATGGGTTTTACTTGGGAAAGTGACTTTAGGGTACACGTCGAAATAAATCACTCAAGGTACGTACTTGAAAAGTACTCACATTTTGTTTCTTTATACATACATATCCAATTGGTTTCTCGCTAAATGGTAAACGAAATTTGTATATTCGTTTGTATTAGAAGGCTTTCCGTCTGGAATTGGGATACCCCGAGGGATAGCGCTCCGGGTGCTACACGCCTTAACAATTTAACATTCACATCTGGTCGGGTGTGTGAAATGCTGCATCAATTATTGAGATTGAAAGATTGTTCGTTGTCTGAGAAAGTAGTACATTTTCACACCACACAGCTACATCGTGCTTGGTTCGTATGATGTGAGGATACAAATAACAGCAATGAGCATGAAACCAAACACACATGGTGCAGATGCGCAAATGGATCTCAAAAAATGATCATTAGCTTCATTTTCGTTGTACTTCTACTACATATTTATGTATGCTGAGATATGCTTTAAATCCATTTAATGACTAGTTTTTCATCTTTATTTGAGCTTTGGATGGCAGGATACGCGTTGAAAGTGTCCTCCGGGGTTTTGCTGCTCCTTGCGAAGAAAAACAATCCAAGTGGATTTATGATCCGTCCACACTATTTCTCACGGTTTTGAATTTGTTAATAAAGAAATGGTCGTTTGGAGTGTTTAACCAGCGTAGCTGTTTTCATCTACTCCTAGTATTTTCTTGTGTTCAATCTGCTGCTTCTGTAATATCTGCAAAGAAATCGTCTACTTGTTTGTAGCTCACGAATTCGTATGAAATATGACTTGGTGCGACGATAGTCGCCTGTTTGCATCAATACGTCGCGCGGACATGGTCTGCACAACTTGCAAAACGGTACAAGAGAGCAGAGCCGAGCGTAACAAAAGCTAAACGCTACAACACGTTTTGTGTTGTTGTGGTGCAAACAATAAATGCTCAACAAATGTAGCCGCAGCGTTCGTTTTGTAAGCATTTCAGAGAGGATATTGCACTTTTTAGTTTGCAACTAGAACAAATTCCTAAGCAAAATCACACATTCTGCCATGTTAGAGTTTCAGAGAAGAATCAACAGTTGTCATGTGAGGTTTCGATAAATGTGATAAGGACACCTCTTAACTTTATCGTTACAAATATTAACCCACACATTACTATACACGTGTTCAGTGGACTTTGAATGATGATTTACAATTGTGCAAGTCCCAAGTTATTCTAATTTCTTGCTAAAGCTTTCTTATCTTCAGCAATTGTACTTTTTGCCACCCCTTGAAGACCGAATTCCCCACTTTCGTTGTTTTTTTTTTTTTGGAAGTGAAATATTTACATGGCTATATCAACAACAGAATGCCATACTTGATATTTCTGGGACTTTCAGTTTAATAACAAAGACGAAAACTTCTTAACACCCAATCTTTATACCACCTTCCAATGTACACGTACCACATCAAAAACAGATCATTGTCTCTTGCTTCTCTTGGTATTCCTTTTGTCTTTCCTATAAAATAATAAATAACGCGGAAACATGTTTACTTCTCGGAAAGAGTTGAAGTTTTCCTTAGCAGCGTGCGGTGTCCAATTGCATCGGAATGTACTGCTCGCGTACTGCTGATTTGATTTGCTTCGATTCGCAATTTATTCTATTTGATCTGCAGTGCATTTAAACTTTTGTTCGCCTGGATTCGCTTTAACGCAAGAGAACAACGCTTCTCATCGATCACTCCAGCCAGCCAGCAGCAATTTATAAAAATCAATCAAAATGGCGCTCGCGTCGCCAGTCAAACATTTACCTACCATTTGTTTCCCATTTAATACGCTCGAATTAAATTGGCCTCATAAATTAGAAGCGTTGGTCACAAGTCCAATTCACATTGGGGATTACGCTCTCGTCGCATCCGGCGTTGTTCAAATTACTCGAGATGGACATGCTCATTAATAACGTACTTAGCACTTTGGATCAGATATGCAGTGATTATGATTACGATGGGTATTTGTGCTTGGGACATGTGATCCGTCTCATTTGCTCCTTTGCACATGCTCATAAATATGCATTGCACGCATTCGTGCATTAAACTATAGACGACTTGTACAGTTATTCGATGCAGATTAATTCCAAAAACTCCCCAAGTTCATATCGATGGCAATACTGATTAATTTCCGCTTCGTTCGTTTTTAATAGGCAGTTGTTTTTTTTACGGTGGGCAATCGTATGTACTTGTTTTTCGCTGCATTGGTATGTTTGGTTGCCGATGTATGGAAGACACGTGTTGGCAATGTTGCTTATGAACAACTGGCCCCTGTTTAATTTCAAGTTGTTCGCGTTGGTAATTGTCAAGTTTCTCACGAAAAACTCGAACCGCACTTTTGCGCGAATCGTCTGATGATAAACATTTTTTCAATATGCAATTCCGCCTCGTCTTGCTTGCGTCTTGCGCGGTTCTGTGCCCTTTGTGTTTAGGGTTTGGATTTTATGCATCGCCGTATTTATTTATTTAATGCCGGGTCGTAATGTTTGTATAAAGCGGCGTGTAATTAAGTCGTGTCAACGTTTCTTCGCCGCCGTATATGGACTGTGCGGAAAATTGCCAGCCGCAAGAAGGCACGACCGTAGAAGATGCAATAGTTGAAAAATTACATTTTACTTGTATGAAGGCTTAATGTGTTGACGATTGTTTGCCTTTCGCATGGTGAACGCACTAGGAAAAGGGCACAGTCCTTCAATGCGTTGTCGCTTCAATCTTGGTTCTTCTTGCAGTCGCATTCTGCATCTTTGTGCTCAATCCGCGTTTTTCCTGAATGCATCTATCAAGCACGACGCTGGCATCGGAAGTGATTGCGTTCACACCGGCCTAAATTAGTCGCCCGTCAACAATTCGTACACGGGCGGATGTTGAGGAAACCCAACCGCAGCTATTGTGCACCACATCCCCCTACGAGTGAAGAGACGTGCGTCCCTTCGCGGCAATGGTATGTGTGCGGTACGATAGCTGTTGCTTCTTTGGCGTGGCATGGCGTGGGCTGCAGATAGCTGGTGCGGTGTGTACGTCCACGCACAATTCACGCGGAGGTATCCCACTCCTCCTGGTGCTCGCGTGTCGCCCGTTCGTAGCTGCGAGCAATATGTCCGCTTGACTTCACCCAAGACGGAGACGATGGCGAGCGAGTGAGAGCGCGCGACCAGCCAAGACCGTGGGAACGCGCGCGTCTTCTTCGTCGGCTACACCCGTCGCGCTTCCACACGAGCGGCGCTCAAAAAGCGTACGAAACTCGTACAAAAAGTGGAATATGAACAGGATGATGTCAAACATGCAAATAGCTCTCTTCAGCACAGTGAAGAATCAGCTTCGTAGCGCATATTAAGATGAAAATTGACTGGGTACTAAGGAGTGCGTTTTAAAACCAACCACCACCAATGTGCAACGAAAATGTAATTGGCTGCCTTTGCAAATTGGGTTAGCTTGTCAAAAAGGGCAGCAATGGCTCCAAGGACTAGATTATCGCATTCGACGCCTTTTATAGGTAAACCGCAATATACTTTCGTTTCAATTACGCCACGTTGTTGCAAAATGACTGCAATTCTATTAATCTCGGGACATTAGCTTGCCAAACCTAATAATGGTAGTCCTAAAACCTTGGGCCATCAAAACATGTCCTCACTGAGCTAAAAATGTCGGATTTCAAAGTTTTTACCGCAAATTCGCGGCTTTTTCGCAGAAACAGACAAATAAATACTGTTGTTTACTTGTTTGGTAGATGGATTTTCTTTTAATGTTTTAACTGGTTTCCTTCCAAATGGATAAATCAGTTTTGCAAAAGAAAAAGACAAATTTCTTCTTCTCGTAGAACCCAAAGCATCAACTGTTTTCTCCATTTTTTCTTACCGCCCAGGGAGACCACATCGTCTATTTCCTTCTGCTCACCAATGAATTGCATCGTTTCAGGATTCCGGGGTCAAAACTGCGAAGAAAACATCGACGACTGCCCAGGCAACATGTGTCAAAACGGCGCAACATGCGTGGACGGTCTGAACACCTACACGTGCCAATGCCCATCCACGTACACAGGTCGCTACTGCGAGCAGGACGTCGACGAGTGCTCGCTGCGGCCCTCCGTGTGCCAAAACGGCGCAACATGCACCAACAGCGTCGGTGGTCACTCCTGCATCTGCGTCAACGGCTGGACAGGCCCGGACTGCTCGCAAAACATCGACGATTGTGCTGGCGCGGCCTGCTTCAACGGCGCTACCTGTATTGACCGAGTAGGCAGCTTCTACTGCAGGTGCACACCTGGCAAGACAGGTAAAGAACGCCAACAAATCCTATTTTACCAATTCTTGGTGCAGTATGTGATGTATTGCCCATGCAGCTTGGCTGTACACTACAACAATTATGCTGTCAATATTAAACGCATGCATGGTTAACATTGACAGCTGAATATTGACAGTAATAGTGATCATTTGAGGTTATGAATGTACTTTGGGCGTCATTATTGAAACAATAGCGACGCATTGGATAACGACTCTTTGTTCCTGGATAATTTTGCATTGTCATGCGGTCGCAGCGCTGCAATTTGCGGTGCGACGCTGACCGATAAATAATTCCGGCGTTATTAGAGCGATTAGTGTTTGGACAATTCGTCGTAAAACGCCGAATTGAATTTTACAACCGACCCAACAACTCCAGACATACGTAAACAATTAAACGTGAATATGAACAACATTCTCACCGTTTTGCTTGCGTTTCCATTCAAGCTTGTGTGAAATTCCTACCGGGAAACCACCAGATGTGTACGAGGCACATATTAATAATGAGCAATTGCATCGAATTAACATCACTTAATACAACTTAAGTGAAATGGCTTCAAAGTTCTTTAAACTTAAATTAAACGCGACGGACGCATTACACAAGTCTCTTCGTGGAGATCATCTTTTGGTTTACATCTGGACTCGATGTTTTAATGATTGCTCTTTTTTAATTGGTGTAGGCAACACAATGTTCATGTTATTTACAACGCATGCGCAATGCAACGTGCTAAATCGTAATTGTGAATTAAATGCAAATGTTTGCGTGTTTTGAGTGATAACTGGTTGGTGGTAATGTTTGCCTTTCGTTGGCAGGCCTGCTGTGTCATCTGGACGACGCATGTACGAGCAATCCGTGCCACGCTGACGCCATCTGTGACACCAGCCCCATCAATGGCTCCTACACGTGCAGCTGCGCGTCGGGATACAAAGGAGTTGATTGTTCAGAGGACATTGATGAATGCGAGCAAGGTATGTATCTCAATTCCTCACTATTACAAGAAGGTAACTTCTGAAGAAGTCATTTTGTTCTGTTTGTAATAACAAGGCGATTGCGTTATGGATGTCGCCATCTTTAATTTACACTAGTTGATGTTTTGTTCTGTTGTGAATTAAGCATTGCTCTGGTTTGCTCATACCTGGTCTTGTAGATCTTGTCGTTGAAGGGGACCAGTTCACATCGAGCTCGATCAACAACTTTGACCTTCGCTTCTAGGTGCTAGCACACTCCTGCACCTAATAGCTAATGACACTAATCTGTCTGGCGTAGGATAATTACGCGCGCTGACGCGAACTGCAGGCGACCATTTGGATTATTGATGGTTGTTGGTATGCGCGAAATGTGCGCGCGTTTTCCTTTTGTCTATAGCTTAATTATGATGAGATATTGTAATTAACGTGGATGCGGCAACAGGTTTTCTATTTCATTTTTACCAATCGGAAATTCATCACACGTCGGTGGGAGAGAATGAGATTGTTTGAAATTGGCACCAGTTATGAAGAAAGGATCTTCGCGGAATTTCTTACAGAATTTCCATATTACGAATTATATTTGCATCTTTTCTCTAGAATTAAGCATGTAGAAATGTATTCCATAGTCTTTTGTTTCATTTTGCTGCAGGTTCACCGTGTGAGCACGACGGCATTTGCGTGAATACGCCCGGCAGTTTCGCCTGCAACTGCACGCAGGGCTTCACAGGACCAAGATGTGAAACTAACGTCAATGAGTGTGAATCGCATCCGTGTCACAATGAGGGCTCATGTCTAGATGATCCTGGTACCTTCCGCTGTGTGTGCATGCCAGGTAAGAATTTCAGATATTTGAGTAAAAGGAGAAATTCCAGCTGCACTCAAATTAAATGTTAATGGAGCGCAAAACATGTTTCTTTCACGATTCAGCTTCGGTTTTGAATCTTCGTAAGGAGGATGGTCTTTCGAGACAAGTTTTGAACTCTGCTTTAGTTTTAATAAGCTCCATATCAACCGTTTCAAGTGATTTTCCATCTTGAGACACTGGATCATGTACCTGTACCTGTACCTCGTTATACAACCGCTTGGCACGTCGCTATCTGTCGATAATTATAATGCGGAACATCATTTAGACAACCCGCGGACGGACGGACGGACCTTGTGAATGTCTGCATACGCACATGTCCGCTGGAACGCGTCGCGCATAAAAATCCAGCCTAATAAAGCTGCTCGCGACACCGAAATACTTTATCTACACGCTTGTTGAATCCTGGGTATCGCCGTAACATCTCCGGCAAAAAGTGATGAGGAAAAGAGACGAATTCGCCTCATTCATTGCCACTCGAAGACGATAATTGGCCTCGTTCCCAAGAATGCCAATACAGCGCGAGTACTCTCGCGGCAACGGCAAACGCCCGAAGTGTCCTCGCGCCATCTTGCCATCTCGTCCACCCGAAGGCAGGCTCGAATTTTGTTACGAAATCACAATGCGATCAAACAGGCAACAGAAGCGTTTCATAAGCAGCTGGTAATTAGATTTATCGCGTCTTGCATGCGACAACAAGTTTTTGTCTCCAGCACAGGACGGCCATCTTGTTCATACTTGTAATGCAGCAGTTTGTATATTAATTTCAGCCAACTAACGCACATACGTCTAAATACGGCTTCTTATCGTCGAGCTGAACTTGTTTCTTGCATCACTTCATTATTCATGCAATTAGAAGCGTCAACAAGTCGCGATGATGCTAGGCTTGGTGCAGCACCAGCTGAATTTTTTTGAATCGCGTGTCATCGCCGTCGTGTTAATCCTGATTATCGCTACGAATGTGGATAATTTCGCGATGCAGTTCGACGATTTCTGTCATGCTGCAAAATGCAATGTGTGTAGTGTCCGCGATGCGACTGCAATTAAAGCTGCGAGCGTGCTTAATTCGTGCTTGAATTGCAAACGCAGTGATAAGCTCACATGTTGCTGAGAGATCCACGGAAAGCGTTTTAATGCGCGGAAATGTGCATTTTTCGTTGGGCCTTTATCAGTTTATCGAGATAAGAGTCGTAAATTAAAACGTTTATTACTTTTCTTCAATATTTATGCTTTGAAGACGGACAGAAGGAACAGCAGTGCTTTTCACCTGCTTTCAAAGCGGTGCTTTGTTTTGAGCGCACTTTCCACAGCTTCAACATAATTAACGGTTAGGCATCTAGAGTCAATAATTTTCGTAATGTTTCCACATGGTTTTCGTATTGTTTTCCCATTATTTCGGCACGTCGCATAACGTATTCCGAGCGCAGCGCCGCCGCCGCCGCCGCTAACAATCGTCATTGTGCACGATGCGCGCGAGAACAATCGACAAGTACGTCGCATGCATGCGCAGCGTCGAGTTGCATTTGTGCACCGCGGGCGCTTCGTGTGCACCTCTTGGAGATCGGTATGTGTCGTTTCCTCCCACGTACCGTGTTCTTCGGTTTCTCAAGCGGCGCACAACTTGGGCGGACTTTTCCAGCGGGGATTTCACAGTGTGTGAACCAGTTCGAAGTAGTGAAATCACATAACTGCACCGAAGCAAACATTTCTGGAGGTTCGATATGAAATTACAGTCGGAAATTGGGATTTATTGTTATATTTATTCCACTCGCAATGTTTGTCGCTTTTTCTCTGCTCCGGTCTGTGGATTAAAGTGCAGCTATGCATTTAGTGCATGTTGCATTCTTCGATTCGTTCTGCAGGTAGCAGCTAGCTCGTTTCTGTAAGAAACAGAACTGCCGGCAAAATTCTGGTGGAGGGGCCGGTTAAAAAATTACACTATGATTGGTTTCTGCGTAAGTACAACTAAACTGTGAGTCTCGGATACTTAGAAAACTTCAATCATATTGCTAATGTAGGTTTTCACTTCTCAATCTCTGCAGATTTGAAAGGGCTGGTCGGTCACAGGAGCGATGAAAATGAAGTAAAAGACTTTTGCCATTTTCACGTTATTTATATGTTCTTTCGTGGGTTTTAGTTCCTTCCAGAGAGCTCAAACGTCATGGGTATTCATGTAAAGGCGAATTCTGAAGTCAGCCCACAAATGGCTGCGGCCAAGCGAAGGAGGCATCGGAGCCATCGGAGCCATTTAACTCTTTCTAATATATTAGCATGAATTTCGAATGATTATATCGTTAATTTCTTCTTTAGGCAACGAAATTATTTCCATAATTAATGTTTAATGTTAGCCGAGTCCGAATTGGACAGAAAAAAAGCACCGTTAGACTAAGTCGTTGCAACGCGTGCATTGCTTGTGTCTCGCTCGGCGGTCCCGCTGGTACCGCGGATAAACATTCAACATTCACATTATTATATGTATTACGATTTCCAATCTCGGCGGTATAAACTTCTAGGATAAGTATAAACCATTTATCGCTCGCCGCGAGCATGCCGCGCCGTTGCGGCCTAAAGAATTTACGTACGCGCAGCATTTTCAATGCGAAGACAGCGACGTTACAAAGTAAGGCCTCAACTGCATATAATACAATTCGTGATTTTCACGTTCGAACTCAGTGCAGCCTGTCCACTGAAAAATCGGCACGGAATGAAAAACACGTTGGGCGTTGAATAGTCGCCGCATCGAATTCACATGGCAGTACGAATTTCTATTCCTCTTGCGGCGCGTGGAAACCTAGCTAAGAACTTGCAGTAGTCAACAGCGCAATTGAAATGGCAATTTTATTCTTTCGCCAGTGTTGGCCAGCATGCCAGCAGGGTTTATTTATTGGCGAATTCCACACGGCTACTGAGCAATGCATACAGAGACTACTGGTTGTTGGCGCAGTTTGGCGAGCGGAGACGGCGCCTTTCTTTAGCTTCCTCCTCCGCCACGTTTGCTGCGCAGCATCGGAGTCGAGACGATTTCATAATGCGGGCTCGGCGAACGAAAATGTTGCGCATAATTAAAATCTAGATAACGCTAGACATCGCAAATACTGCGAATGCTACAAAATGAAGAAATTCACTGGGTTTCCAATTTGGAAACATGTGCCATGGAAATACCCAACTTTGATTTTATTTCAGGTTTTACTGGCACACAATGTGAGATTGACATCGACGAATGCAAAGACAATCCTTGCATGAACAACGGCATTTGTTACGACCGCGTCAATTCCTTCAAGTGCAATTGTCCCGTTGGTTTCACCGGTTCCAGGTGCCAAACGAACATTGATGACTGCATCTCGAGTCCTTGTCGAAATGGTGGCACATGTGAGGATTCCATTGGGGGTTATACTTGTTTATGTCCGCCCGGCTTTACTGGCTATTCTTGCGAGACCAATATTAATGATTGTCAGTCTTCGCCTTGTCAACATGGTGAGTGCGTTGACGGCGAGAATTCGTTTTATTGTACGTGCCATCCGGGATACTCCGGATTCTACTGCGAGGCGCAGATCAATGAGTGTGAATCCAATCCGTGTCAGTATGGAGGCATTTGTCAGGACCTCATTAATGGGTATCAGTGCATCTGTAAAGCTGGTACATCTGGATACAATTGTCAGGACAATGTCAACGAATGTAATAGCAATCCATGCAGGAATGGTGCGAGATGTGTTGATGGAATCAACAGGTTAGTATAAATCCAACATGCTGCGTTCAATTGCTAGCAAAGCAATTAATTTGTTAATTGTTTCGTCTTGGTTACGAAGTGTTTGAGATTCATTCTACATTGAGTTTACTTTTGACCCTGGTACGTTGCCTTCGTCAGTTTGTTTGTTTTGACTTTTTTTTCATTCATTTATACAACTACTGGTTGGTGGTGAGGGATAGGTCGGTGATTTTGTTTACCGGCCGATAGGTAGTTATTTGCAACATATAAGTTACAGATAGAGAAACCAATCAAAGTTTTGCAAGTGTCAAAGTAAACTCATCTCAATGCATCGTAACGATACAATTCGTTACGATTAATACTGATTCGTTACTAATACTATTTCTTGCTTTTTTTCATGCGACTCACAGTGATAACACGATTAATAGGTTTATATTGTAAGTTATGGATTTTTGTGCATTTTTGTTTTGTGTGGAAGCCATTTTGGAACTTATGTTTGTTTGAGTTGCTATTTATTTCACTTTCTATGTTCGTTTCTTGCGTTGCAGGATATTTGTCTTCTTTTTACATTGCATTTGTGCAGCTAAATGTTTCTCCTTCCATAGATACACATGCGAATGTATCCCCGGGTATGCTGGTCAACATTGTGAAACTGACATCAACGAATGCGCATCCAATCCTTGTGCAAATGGCGGCGTATGCATTGATCTCGTCAATGGCTTCCGCTGTGAATGTCCACGTGGCTACTACGATGCAAGATGTCTTTCAGACGTGGATGAATGCAAATCTAATCCTTGCAAGCATGGCGGCAGCTGTGAAGATGGCGTCTCTCAATTCATCTGCCATTGTCTCCCCGGTTACAATGGAAGACAGTGCGAACACAACATCGATGAATGCGCATCCAATCCATGCCAACATGGTGGTCTTTGCCGGGACCATCTTGCGTCCTACACCTGTGAGTGCCAGCCGGGATATTCTGGCATCAATTGTGAGACCAACGTTGACGACTGTGCCTTCAATCCTTGTAAAAATGGTGGCAACTGTATTGATCAAGTTAACAACTATCAATGCGTATGCAAACTACCATACTCCGGAAGAGATTGTCAGGAGAGATTAGACCCATGTTCTCCCAACAAGTGTAAACATAACGCGAGATGTTCTCCAAGTGCGAATTTCATGGACTTTGCCTGTACCTGCAGTGTGGGATACACAGGAAGGTTGTGCGAGCAAGATGTTGATGAGTGTTTGAATTCAGCGCCTTGTAGAAATGGTGCTACATGTAAGAATACTGATGGCAGTTATCAATGCATTTGCGCTCTTGGATATGAAGGCAAGGACTGTAATATCAATACGGATGATTGTGCATCATGTAAGTCAATTTCTAAATGGTTCAAAAGTGTGGTATTAATGTTCTGTTGTAATTTTCAGTTCCTTGTCAAAATGGCGGCCGATGCTTGGACGACATCGGAGATTATGTGTGTCTCTGCGTGGCTGGTTTCAAGGGCAAACACTGCGAGATTGATATTGATGAGTGCCTCTCAAACCCATGTCATAACGGTGCAACTTGTAACCAATATGTCGATTCATACACATGCACATGCCCCCTTGGGTTCTCCGGGATAACTTGCCAGATCAACGATGATGACTGCACGGTTAGCTCATGTATGAATGGTGGAACGTGTATAGATGGTATCAACTCCTACACTTGTATCTGTCCACCTGGATACACTGGGTCAAACTGCCAGAATAGAATAAATCTTTGTGACAGTGGTCCTTGCGCGAATGGTGCTACTTGTCAGGATCACATTATGGAATACACTTGTCACTGCCCTTATGGCTACACAGGTAAAGATTGTCGGGAATACGTCGACTGGTGCAGTACTAATCCTTGCGAGAATGAAGCAACATGCCAACAGCACAAAAATCAGTATCATTGCAATTGCGCTCCAGGTTGGACAGGAAAGGTCTGCGACGTAGAGATGGTCAGCTGTAAGGATGCTGCTCTTCGTAAAGGAATACCACATAAGTCGCTGTGCAACAATGGTACTTGTACAGACATTGGTAACTCTCACAGGTGTCACTGCACTGAGGGATATACTGGTTCATATTGCCAGATTGAAATCAACGAATGTGAATCTGCACCTTGTCAAAATGGCGCTACTTGTAAGGATCTTATCAATTCCTATAGCTGCTTGTGCACCAAAGGCTTTCAAGGGCAGAACTGCGAGTTGAACGTAGATGATTGCAAGATCAATCCGTGCCAAAATGGTGGAACATGCCATGATCTTATTGACAACTTCCAATGTTCATGTCCGTCTGGAACTCTCGGAATTATTTGCGAAGTTAATATTGATGACTGCAAGAGCGATGCTTGCCATAACAATGGTACCTGCGTCGATCGCGTCGGTGGCTTTGAATGTGTTTGTCCTCCCGGTTATGTGGGACCACGGTGCGAAGGTGATATTAATGAATGCCTGTCTAATCCATGCTCAACGCCTGGGACACTCGATTGCGTTCAGTTGGTCAATGATTATCACTGCAACTGTAAGAATGGGTACATGGGTAGACATTGTGAGAGTAAGGTTAACTTCTGCGCGAAAGCGCCCTGTCAAAATGGCGGTATTTGTACGGTAATCCATGCTGGGCATAAGTGCACATGTCAGGAAGGATACTACGGCAAGAACTGTGAATTTTCTGGATTCGACTGTGAAAGCAATCCTTGTCAGAATAGGGGTACATGTAGGATGGCCGAGGGTGGTGGATATGTCTGTGATTGTCCCATTGGAGTCGCTGGAATGAACTGCGAGATTGATACAATGGATGAGTGTAAATCAAATCCATGTCAGCATGGTGCACCTTGTCAGGACAGATTTGGTGATTATGTCTGTTACTGCCCACCTAAACAGAATGGCAAAAATTGCGATCACTTTGACAACAATTTCCCTGGCGGCATCGGATATATGCCTTCTTTGGGTAGCGCCAATGGCACCCCACCGTATTACGCTATTGACTTGGAGATTCAAAAGAAATTATGCGTTACACATCAATGTGATATTAAACGAGGCAACAGAAAGTGCGATGAAGAGTGCAACAACTATGCTTGTGATTTTGATGGCAATGACTGCTCACTGGGACTTAACAACCCATGGGCAAACTGCTCAGAACCCATCAAGTGTTCACATGCTTTTATGGATGGTGTCTGTAATGAAGAGTGTAATAATCAGGAGTGCCTCTTTGATGGTCGCGATTGTGAAAACTCTCTGCAGCCATGTAACCCGATCTATAATGCCTACTGCGAGAAACATTATGCTAATGGTCATTGTGACTATGGGTGTAATAACGCCGAATGTAACTGGGATGGATTGGACTGTGAGAAGGCACCTCCTCAAGTTGCGGAAGGTGTGCTACGAGTTACCATTCTTATGGATCCCGAGGCTTTCAAGAAAAACAAGGTGGCTTTTCTGAGAGACACCTCCCATCAGCTCAGAACTACGGTCACCATCAAATTAGACCCTATGGGCAATGAAATGATCTATCATTGGCGAGGGCCGACACCAGGATTGGAAAATCCCGCCTACAAACGGAAGTACAATATTGGTTTCACTGAACAATCTGGAGTTGAAGTTCATTTGGAGTTGGACAATCGAAAATGTACCTCAATTATCAATTCGGAGTCATGTTTCCAGACTGCTGAAGCAGCTGCAGAGTTTCTTGCGGCTACAGCTTCAAAACATACCATTTCCAAGTCTTTTCCTATCTGGAAAGTGGATGGGTCTCAGAATGAGCTAATACCAGACACACCCACTAATGCCAAGTTTGTCATTTTGGGGATTTTGATGGTGATTGTATTGTGTTCGGCGGTGGCAATGGTGGTGCAAACTCAGAGAAAGCGAGCTGCTGGTGTCACATGGTTCCCGGATGGATTTCTTACTACCAATAATTCGAGTAGAAGATCTTCGAGGAGACGTGGGCCGGATGGACAAGAAATGCGGAATCTTAACAACCCCTCTATGCATGATATTTCTCATATGGGTCAACAGATGGGCCATCAACAGCAATGGAGTGATGATGAATCTGAAATGCCCCAACCTAAGAGAATGCGCGGAATGGAAGCGGGGTATCAATCCGACCATACTGTTATTACTGACTATGAAGAAACTGACAACAGGACTTGGACGCAGTTGCAAATGGAAGCTGCCGATATGCGTCCATCGGCTATGATGACTCCTCCTCAGAACGAACAACAGGATATTAATGCGCGCGGACCTTGTGGCATGACAGCTATTATGTTGGCTTCCGTTCGGGGTGGTGGTTTGGAAACTGGCGAAGAAGATGAGGATGATACTGCTGGTGCTGTAATCCAGGACCTTGTTGCTCAAGGTGCGGAACTGAATGCTGCCATGGACAAAACTGGCGAAACCAGTTTGCACCTTGCTGCCCGATTTGCCAGGGCTGATGCGGCAAAGAGATTGCTTGATGCGGGAGCTGACGCAAATGCACAAGATAACACAGGACGAACACCGTTGCATACGGCTGTAGCAGCAGATGCTCTAGGGGTATTCCAAATTCTGTTGAGGAATAGAGCTACGAACTTGAATGCTAGAATGCACGAGGGTACCACTCCGTTGATTCTTGCCGCGCGCTTGGCTATTGAAGGCATGGTGCAGGATTTAATTGGTGCCGAGGCAGATATCAATGCTGCCGATAACACTGGAAAAACTGCCATTCACTGGGCGGCTGCTGTGAACAATGTAGAGGCGGTTAATATCTTACTTGCACATGGTGCTAATCGAGATGCACAAAATGACAAGGTTAATACTGCAAACTACTTGCTCACGTATGCTTATTCTGGTATAATTGAGTAACTTATTCTCTTGTTGGTTATAGGACGAGACGCCATTGTTTTTGGCAGCCAGGGAGGGTTCATATCAAGCATGCAAAGCCTTATTAGAAGCTTATGCAAACCGGGAGATCACAGATCACATGGATCGTCTTCCACGAGATGTGGCCAGTGAGCGGCTTCATCATGACATTGTGAGATTGTTGGAGGAGCATCATCCACGCAGCCCACAGATGGTCAATGTCATTCCAAACAACTCTATCATGAGTAAGTTTTTTTATTATTTTTTATGCAGCTATAAATTTTTCTTACTTCTCGTGCGTTTGTTTAGGTTCACAAACTGGTCAACTCATACAACATCCAACTGTCATTCTTCCTAAACGACAAAAGTCCAAGCGTCCTAGCAAGAACAACAATGGACCAACTAGTCCACAGGTAGAAGGTGCCCATACTGGCAGTATACGACGCAAACCCAGCATTAAGAAATCCAACAACAAGAAACCATGTCTCCAGCAGACGGAGATCCAGAGCTTGGATTCGCTGACAGCCACACTTAGCCCTGTCGAGTCGCCAATGGCAAACCTCCCGAGTCCATATGACACGGCAACACATTATTCCAACATGTCCATGACGACCATGGATGGAAGATTGAATTCCAAACAGCCACCAAGCTATGATGACGTTATTAAGAACGGAAACTTAGCTCCTAATCAAAATCATCAGCTACATAATTTGCTCCCAATGGATAATTATCAGTTCAACCTGAACTTCCAGGACCAACTAATGCAGCCTGGCGGCGGGCGGCACATGCAACCTAATACGCTCAGTCCGCCGTACTCCAACCAATCACCACCTCACTCGGTGCAGTCCAACATGTCCATGTCGCCACAGGCGTACAATGGCTCGCCATCTCCGGCAAAAACTCGCCCTTGCTTGCCGACGAGTCCAACCCATATTGCTGCGATGCGCGCCGCCACACAGCAAAAGCACGGCGGCATCCCGCAGAATCAAGCCTTGCAAATGGGCTTCGATTTCAGCCAGGCTTCCGTCGAGATGACCTACGGCGGGCTGACGGGCGTCACGGGCACTACCCCGGCGACCCTCAACCCAGCGCAGTTCACCCAGCCCAACTATTACATGACGCCGCCGTCGCAGCATTCGGACGCGTCGCCGCAGCACCTCAGCGACAGTTTCCTCACACCGAGTCCGGACTCGCCGCACTGGACCAATTCTCCCCATTCCATTACCTCCGACTGGTCGGAGAATGTAACGAGTCCGACGAACGCCACGTACACCTCAGCGGGTCACCAGGCCAACAAAGGCTCGGAGGCGATCTATATTTAAAGTTGCGGGCGACTGCTTGAATCGTATTTATTTAATGGTCTCAGCTTCTTTTATTGCTTGTGGAATGATAAGAGGCGTGAAAAATAATACTTACTTTTAGTGTAAATAGCTTAGATTTATGGGCGCTGCATCGTCAACTCGATGGCCAGATGATATTCTAGATTAAAATTATTTACTTTAGATGGAGTGGCAGGGAAGCGCGGGCGATCAAAGTGTATAGAACGATTCGTACGATCAAATCGACCTCAACTCAAATTTGAGCAGAATATTGAAGTGAGTAATACGTAGTAATCATTAATCACTTTAAATCAATTTACGCGACGCCTGGTTTTATGTTCAAATGTAGATAAAACGCAACGAACAAGACATGACAAAAGAGACACTACGCAATCAACAATTAAGTATATTAGGAGAGTAATTAATTGATGTAAATACTATTAAATATCATAAGTTAGATGAAGCGTTGCGCACATTTGGGGCGCAGCGTTTATTGTATTTTACAATATTTTATTTTATTCCTAAATGAATCATTCTGATTCAACTCGACGAAAACTACGCGTTTACACGCGGTAGATTTAGTATTAATACATTTAAGCGCAATGCGGAAGCGCGACGGTGGATATTAAACTAATTACAAGCCAATTTTCATTATTTTTATAGAAATGTATACATATTGTCGATTTATAAACGATTCTCTTGTTATTTAATGTAAAGTTATTAGGCTTCTCGGCCGTTTGCCATGATAATAAGGTAACTGTGTCACAACGAGAGGACAGAGAAAAGAAGAAACAAAAAAACAATTCACGTATTTATTCCGCTTCTTCTTGAATTTGTGGTTTGTACCTTTCACATGAGTGTCTATGGGTTTATATTAGTAAACTGCCACCTGACGATTGTGCCTTGCTACACTATTTTATAGGATAGATATTTTATAGAGCGAAACACGCCGGAAACCTAATAACTATGAGAGTATAGGACATATAGAAAATTTAATGTTTTTCCTTTACTATAATGTATTTGATCATGTTATTTTAATGTTTATTATGTATTTTAATAAACTATTTGGAGTAAATAATTCAAGTGGGTTTGATGAAGAGACTATGATTCTAATTGCTAGTTTGTTGTGTTTTTCGGTGTGTGGGGATTAATGAGTTTGATAATTATGCTAGAAATTGTTTACGTAATCCAGTTCCATTCCCTTACTATCGAAAAATCTCTTCATGCCAACGATTGGAAGGTAGTATCCTGTGAAAGTCAACCTAACTATGTTGATTACGTTAATGTAACATCTGTCTTTTGGTAACTGAAATCAATCAAAAGGTAGGTTTAGGTTTACGACAAATATACTAGTTTTGGGCTAAACAGTTGCTCTATTAATTAGGTTATTATTCCTAACTTAACTAGGAATGTTATATAATTGATCTGAAATCACTTATTCTTTAATTTGCAAGCACGTGTTAAAAATGTGTTTAGTGAAAGACCTATCAAGGATTTAGGTATTGTAAGTACCTCATTTTGTAGCCTCTATTATTACGCTATAAATTGAATCCGGATTAATTGGAAATAAGTCCAAATTAATTTCCACAGATAGCCATTTTGATAACATAGAAAAAGCTCCAGAAAAATGGGGTATATGGAGTGAAAAATAAGAGCTAGGTGATTACCAGATATCTCATTTATCAGCCAAAGATTTATATCATTAATGCAATTATTTAATGAGTTCATTTTAAATACCTAGAAATAATGGTTATATTTGATAAAATTTTGATTTTCTAAGAAACACGTTTGGGAAAATATCTCAGCAGTAAGCAGACTTATCTTACAAAATGTGTATATGGACGAGAACAAATATACCTATAATCTTTTGATTACAAGATCTAATGTTTAATAGAACAATCTTTATGTAATGGAAGTAGAAACAATTTTAAATCTAAAATGGAAAGTAGATGTGAGAAATATGCAGAAACACACAAAAAAAAATCGTTCAACAATTTAGCAGCACCATAAAAATGACTACAATAATTGAAATTGTAAACCAAAAGGGAAGAGAAGAGAATAATAAGTTGAGCAACAATCCCTACAACTTTCAATATGACAACTACTTTAAGCGCTCCATCTATGACCGAGAAGATTTGTGATATTGCAAGATTAAAATGATAATAATTGCTTTGAATTTCTTATTAATTCTACTTCTATTACCGGGTTGCTTTTCAAATTGTTCGAAATTATTCAACACAATGGAAATAAAGAGTCGTTTCTTAAGTCATTCCCATTATTGTTATATTAGCATTACTCAAACAATGCACTTTTTCTTAACACACATTATAACCCTTACTTTGCTTCTTTAATTCTTTCCCTAATCCATTTCGCAAACGAAGACA
This sequence comes from Ecitoglossa quadriceps, assembly GCA_027574925.1. Classification (NCBI taxonomy): domain Eukaryota; kingdom Metazoa; phylum Arthropoda; class Insecta; order Coleoptera; family Staphylinidae; genus Ecitoglossa; species Ecitoglossa quadriceps. The sequence continues at coordinate 27,638 of JAODGC010008377.1, read as the reverse complement.
ATTTCGTATAAACCTCAGGGTGGTCCAATGACTTACCACAGATGCCACCATATGAAACCAGTCCAACCACTGTATTTCCAATCAAAAGTGGCCCACTTGAATTATTCTCGCAAGCATTATTGTCACTCGTACACATCATTGATTCTTGAATCTTTGTTTTGTTTTGTAACAATGCCTGGCACTCTTTATTTCCGAGAATTTTAACTGAAGCAATTAATAAAGTTGGGTTACTACAATGTTGGTCATTTTGCATACACCAGTCCACCATTCTGGCATTATCTCCATGTTTAAATTGTACTTTTCCACTATCTAAATCAGCTACTTGTATTTTGGGACTTAGGGTAAAAGCTCCTTTAATCTGAAAACCACAATCTATTGAAAAAGATCATTGATCCAATATATACCAACCCAAATAATTCCAATGTCATAACCAGTCTGTGGATTCTTGTAGTTATCATGAGTTACCCATTTATCGATTTTATACCTCTGAGCATTAGGATTTTGCTTCGTTTCACCAACACTAATAAAATATGGAGAAGGCTCTTTGTTGGAAAAAGTACGCATGCTGAAAACGTTTCAGAAAACATGATCGTGTACATAGTATAGTTTTGGTTTTACTTGTAAATGCAATGTGCAGTAGTTAAAAGCGAATTTTGGGAAATAATAACGCTTGCACACATTGATTCATTATCAAAACGTAATGCTGCCATGAAAGGATATTCTTCGATTGTTGTTTCCACTGTATTTTCACTGCCTTTGGCACATGCTATAAGCAGAAGGAAGAAAATCTTGCTCTGCATATTTATCCAGAACGTAAAAATCTTTGCCGTAGCTTATTTACCACTGATGGTAAATATAATTTAAAGCAGTTACTTTATAATTTATGAATAACGCTATAATTTGGATGATAGTGTGAACAAAGGAGAATTAAAAATATTTATTGCTGTACAATGATTCTGCTACCCAAAAAATCAATTATATTATGTGCGGTATTAACTTGATATTTTTTAATTGGACATTATTTGGTAATCAAAATGACTTTAATATTGTTCTAAAATCGACGAAAATCTCAACTAATTTGAACACGCTTCTAGTCTAATTGTGTAGCTATAAAATAAGATATCTTAACTTTATCTGTCTATAATTATTTCTCTGTTTAATTTATTTTGTGTTGCATGTTTTGGAGAATTTCAAAAGAATAACATGTTTCTTAGTTGAATTCAGTAATTTAGAGGTTTTATGTAGAAACTAAAACAGGGAGTAGTGTATAAACTAACTAAACCTTATAATGCAATAGATGTTTACTCGTTAATTGTAAATGTGTACCTTAATCACAAAATATAATAAAACATGGGTATAATGCAATGCAACTAAATATACGTGTATGTTGTGTTGCATATATTAAATCTACATTTTCTTATTTCGAATGAATATATGATCCATCCATTAAAATAAGAAAATAATTATGTATCTAAGTAATTTCCAGTACTAACCTTGACGTAATTAAAGGTGTCACCTAACTAAATGTAATTAATAAATATGACCACCAAATATTAAATTTTTCCTTTGTAGTAACAATGTATGTGTAGAACTTTTTGGTGAATTTGTTAAATTTTAATCCATGTATATTCGATTTCCATCTACAAAATAATAATCTATCTAACAAACTACTAATTTTGTGTACTCAATTCATAATTAATAACTGATCAATCCATCAATTCATTAAATTGTTCGACTCCGTCTAGTTGCTACTCTTGCTAGACTACAAAATTGGAACGCACACCAATTAATGTTGTATTACCATGTCTTATTCTTGGTATTTCTAAAATGACCCGTTGAAATGCGTAACAGCAGACAGAGTTTATTAAATTGTTAGATTATTCAGATCATGTTGGATTATTTATTAAGTGCTTTATATTCACTTGCTGTCTACAGACAGCGACATTCGTATTTCATACCTGAATCGTTTTCGTACCAGAGACAACTTAACTAATGTTAACTCACATGTAATCAATTTAAATAGTCTGTTGTTAGACTTTTCTTTTGAAAATTGAAATTACAAAGAAACAAAGCTGCAAAGTGAAAACTGTGTTGTTTGCTTGTTGTTTCTGTTGCACATAAAGCATCTTCAGTAAATCTGCGTTGTTACGAGTGAAATAAAGCAACTCAGATTGTGTAGCGCCGGTGTAGGAATCTACAACGCAGCAACACTGGAGAAACAGTTGACGAACGTGCGCGCAGTTGTTTGGAAGCCTTCGCCGTGTTCGTGCCGCACACTCTTGGTGTTGCACTGTTTACACTCGACATCGTGCATTGTGAATCGAATTGCAACAATTCGGCATCGCAATTGGAATAAATAACAATCTACACAACCTACGTGAATTCGCCCTAAGGTAAGTTGAACGCGGTCTATTTAATGAATCAACCAAGTCCTATCAATATGCCGATAGCATACATGCATTCATATACTTTACTTTAAAACTCCAACAATTCTTGTTAGACTGCACCGTGATTTTCCTGAAGCTCTGTGAAACAATTGAAAACTTGTTTCTAGCCCTCTCAAGTTAATCGAACGTGCTCACCCTTGACAACCAGTTTTCACACTCGCCTTGACACAAGATAAACCGCGGGTTGGCTATTTTTCCAAAAACTCTTTGTTGGTGAATAAAAATCATCGAATTTTCCAATACATCCACCATCATCATGTCGCCGATGCATTCTTTGTCGAGTCGGCCGTAACTTAGCAACCTGTGCGCAGCCTCACGAATTCCATCTGCTTGTTGCTCATCTCTGCTTTGTCTGCTTCTCGAATTCTCTTCGGCGGTGCGTGCAAGTGGAAATGCGTGTCCAACCTCTCACAATCCGTAGGTGTGTAGATAGTCTGCGTTTTTTCTCCACCGCGGCATTCACGGACACCGAGGACCCTCACGTGTTGGTTACCTTTCAGGTGATTGTTGCAATGGGAGGCTGGAATCAGGTGCAGTGAGTGAGGCAGGTGCAGGTTCATTAGGTAATACTACTATGCCAGAAATGCAGAAATGACCTTAATCTATAATAAAATAAGCATTTCTTTTCGGATTAAAGTATATTTTCTATTTCGTAGTTGGTTAATGCTGTTCACAGTAAGAGCATTCGCTCTAACACATTACCTCGTGTAATGTGTAATCGCATTTAATTAAACATAATTGTTATGAACTGAGTGGAGAACACTTTGTCGCTTTGATGCTTGCATGTAATATGCGTCCTGCGTATGTTGTGTTAACTGATTAAACTACATGTGTACGTTATATGGATGCCCTTTTATCACGACACCAAAATGGAATAAACAAATTGGTGTTGTCACTGGCTTTGTTTGATGTAAATGCGTTTGTAACGTAGATGCTGTATAGTTTTCTTTTTTTTTTGTATAATTGTGGATTCATGCTTCATTCACTTGTATTGTTTCTGGTGGATTGACAAAAATTGCTTTCTTTTATCTGTCAGATTAATTAGTAGTTCATGGAATGCTAAGAAGTCGTTATCTGGGAAGTTATAACAATTGTAGTTGGATGTTTCATTGATCTTGGTTACCAAGTGTCTGATATTCATTGTATTAAGATGGGTGTACATTGGCACTTACTGAAAGTTTGATATTATACAAACGCATTCAGCATGTTGCCTTATTCAGTTTTCTTTTGTAATTTATTCATTTTTTATTGGGTTTTCTGTGATGATTTTAATAATGTGTCTTTTCGGGTTTTTGTTGGCATTTATTGCATTGCTATTTCCGGATCAATTTTATTTCCTTTTTTTTGTTGAATTTGTATCCGGTGTGTGGGATCTTTATTTAATAGGTTTGTGCAATATGTTTTTACAACAACTCATCTCAATACAATAATACGGTATTTTTCATAATTGCCCTAAATATTTTGCAAACTGGTTCAATTCGGGAGCATAGCTTAAGAATTATTGACGTTCAAAGAAAGCGCATACTGCGTTACTGTGTGAGTCTCCCTCTCACTTCTACTCCCCACTCAGTGTATATCTCCCGACTCTCTCACGCGTCAATACTGTTCACCATAAACACTAATAATAAGACAGCATACTGCGTCAGTGAGTCACTTGCTCTCTCACTTCTACTCCCTACGCTCCTCATATCTTTCGACTCTCTTACGCGTCAACATTGCCCACTTGAAACACGAATAACACAAGAACTGGAGAAGATAATACGTCAAAAATGTTTTACAACATCAAGTATTCAGTAAGTGCCAAAGTAAACTCATCTCGATACAATGCAATCTATTTTGTTTGTTGCAATAATTCCGCATTCGCATTACCGCGCTTCCTTCGTGATTATTACCCTTGCATCACTTTGGCTTCCATTCTTCTTTTAATCCTATTTTATTTATGTTTGGTTATGCTTGCGGAATGTATCGACACTATCGTTCACTAATGTGATATTCAAGCAGAAACAATCCTCTTATTGGCTTAATATATTTGAATTATTTGAAGCAACAGGTGTTTTCTTTTATATCGGAGCTACCAATTTTACTTCCATCTTACAATTCATTTCCAGAGTCTTTAATATATCGATTCACATTAATTTGCTCATTAACTTAATGTGGATATAATGAAATCTTAATTAATCATCAAATTTAAATATCGTAGTGTTGGTGTATAAATTTCAACTAATTGTTTAGTTTTCATATTATTATCACTTAATTAATTATCTACGACCACTTTCTGCAATTTAGTGAGAGACATTCTCTTGAGAAAACAAGGTACATGGTAAAAGTAGGTAGACTAAAATCAGGAAAGGTGTTTAGTTTCTGCAACAAAACCGGTACAGGTTTAAAAAAAAGTACTAAGCTAAAATGCATTGAAATCAAATGTGGTATTGCTTTATTTGTCAATCTAAATTAAGGAATGATGTAATTGTAAGTCATATGAATAGAATTAATTTAAAAAAATGAATGCAATGAACAATATGCACATAATAATATCGTAGGTATTCAAAACACTTGTAGGTATCAACATGAATATTAATTGAAACTATGAGTGTTTTTATTCATTGTTTTGTTTGTTTAATGAATTAATTAAGAAGAAGAAGATTAATTAAGAAATTCTGTTTATATCAAGGCTTGCAATATTAATAGAGGTGCTTCAAGTTAAGTTATGAAAGAAAGTGTTTTAACCGGTTTAAATGAAAGCATTCCACCGGAAGTACTTTGATATGCAATCTGTCCATCAATATGCTTTGGTGTCCTTCTAATTAGCATTGTCCCTATAAGATTCATTTCTAATTGAATACAAAATGATCATTGAACAAAATATTCCTTCTCATTGATATAAAAATTATTCTAGATTTGCTAAAAATACACCAATAGGAAAACAGTGTAAATTCCAATTAAAAAATATTAATGGCATGTACTTTTTTTAAACATGCTACATGTCGTGATGACGACAGTGATGCATTATTGATCTCTAATAAGCCAAAGCTGACAAGTTTAAATGTGTAAATGAACACAAAAATAGAAACTAAAGTAATAACGACGCAGTTTGTGTTTTTGTGTAAAAGTTATGCAATAATTCGTTTCTCTTGCCTCGCATTTTTGAATTGACCAGGAAGTATAAAATGATGTTAAACAATAAATAACTAATTAACTAATATTATAACAACACTAGTATTGCAGACTAATAAGCTTAGTTGTAATTGTTATCTTTGTTGTTTATTCGTAGCTGGTTTGTAAGTATTTGACGTTTTCTAAAGACAATAATTGGTTTTCCATGAAGTCTTTCTTCTTTTTAACTTATTTATTTTTATTTATTTTTAATAATTTTTTTTTAATTTGTAAGTAAATGTAAAAGGACTGTATTGAAGTCTGACCAAACTGTAATGTACTTTTACGCTTGTTTAGTAGTATTTCTTAAGTAAGATTGTGGTTAAGTGCGTGCAGCTTTGCGGTTGACTTTTAATTTATTTGCTCCAGAAAATACATTTATTTTTCGCTGCACATGAAATGTAACACACATTGTGCTTTGCATTTGCAGTCTTCATTTTACTTAACTCACCAAGTAGAAATGATTTCTTACCGTGCTTGTTCCTGCGTTTCGCAGAATGTGAGTGAGAGTATTCATAATTCGATTTCGAATTGCATTGTGGTTTACTTATTTATTACGTTATAAACTACATCGTGCAAAGATATATTTCATTTCATTTTTTATGCTCTAAAGAATCGTCTTTTTGTTCAATTGTGATGTTTTTTTTTATGGTTGTGAAGCTTGTAAACTGCAACAAAATGAAAGTTGGGAAAGGTACTGCACTAGAATGTGAAATAATGTCACTTGTAATAATTCAACACTACGATTTGACAATTAGAGGAATTAAAAACTTGTGCTTAAATAAATGCGTTGTTTTGCTGTTTAATGTTGATGCAGGCATTTAAAATTACTAAATATCGTATTAGTTGTATGAATTTTCGTTCTTTGTGTTTCTATAATCGAGGAGACTAATAAGTTATTAGTTTTACAGCGTACATCTAAATTCGGATTACAACGATTTTATTCTATGAGCACCGTGAAAAGTTTCATCATTAAATTAATCTTTGTTAACCCATTTTTGCATCAATCTTCATTTCCTTCAACCATCTCTTTGATACATTGGAACTATACTTGGCATAATTTGATATATTAATTTAATTAATATTTGCATTGCAATGAGTTCTGTTAAATTAGGACAGTGCAGAGCTCAGCATAACCTAACAAAAATAGCAACAACATTGCAACTAAGAGTCAACTAGTATTTAACTGGTTCAGGAAGTTTTTTGCTAGTTTTTTTTTACGACGTTTGATTTTTGAGTTTTGCTTTTTTTTTAGGTTTTTGTGGGTTTTTGTGCTTTGAGAAAAGTGAAATACATAAAAAGTTGTAATACATAATTACACTTTACTTCTTACAACATTTATAGAAGTCTTTTAATTAAAACATTTCTATGATTTCAAATTCTAACATTCCAACTAGTACAAGTTGTTTAAGAAGTCTACTAATAAAAAATGTCAATAGCGGACGAAATTTGTGTCAATAGGTTATGATCGATTGGAATTAAAATTGAAACCTAACACATATTGCTGTCGACATCAGTAGTTAACGTTTGAATTTTAATACTCGAGGTAAAATTAGGAAGTTAGCTTTAGTAATATGTGTTTTATAAAATTGCAATATTTGTACTTGTTTTATTATATTTATCGATATAACTGTACATAAATATTCAAATTGCTTCATATTTATTTTAGATTTCTGTTGAGAAATATTTACATTCATTTATTGACATTTTAATGAAATGTGTCTGGATTATGTAGAAATAATTATGTATTATTTTTGTTTCAGATTAGAAATAATTGATTGGTGTCGATACAAGCTACAGAATGGTGTTTGATTGTGGGTCGTGCATGGCCAAGTACATTTTGTGCTTGCTGAATTTTGCATTTTTTGTAAGTACATCATTTTCAATCAATAATATTATAAAGATTACGAAGTATTCGAACAGTTTCATTGTTAAGTCTTTCGTTCCTAGCGATTATGAAGTGTCGGATATTCATTATTATTATATTATTGTATTGAGATGAATTTCCTTCGACACTTGACAAAATATTTGATGTTATAACAATATACTCGGCTGTTTCTTTCTTACTTTAAAAAGAAAATTTGGTTTTGTAATTTATTTTTTTAGTTTTTTTTAGTAATTTTAATGTGGTATTTGTTGTTTGAGTTGTGAAGAAGATGACGAAAATGTTTTACGAACGTAATATATTTAGTTAGTCATCTTAACAGAATTTCTATTCTTATTTTAAACTGTAAATTTATTTCTATAAAAATTTTACTGATTAGTTATCAATTTTTGAAATTCTACATACTGGACTTTGGAAAAGACGCAGAAGTCTGGGATTGCAGATACTGACAACAATAAGACGAATTATTTAATTTTGCTTAGTGATTATCTCTTCATATTGTAAACATTGTTACTTTTTGCTTGTAAACTCTAACGTAATACTAATTGTCAAATTGTTAGTGTATAACAATAGAAGATATTTTATTTAATTTATATAAATTGCATAGTATACAAGCATAATAGTTTCATCTTATTTGGGAAAGGATTTCAGCAAACATATTTATTTTTATATAATTCGCCAAGCAAATATTTAAAATTGGAATAAACACTTGTTTTGGTTGTTGTTTATTGATATTACATTGGATTTGTAGTAAAAAAAAGACAAATGTTTTAAATGTTAATAATAATTATTATTATATAGCAATTAAGTAAGTCTTTAAATTAAAAACGAAAGAGTATGGGAATTTAGCACTAACTTAACACTAGATTGTCTGCGGAAGTTATTTTGACTGTTTCTCAATTTCAATTGAAAAAATACTTGGGTGCTTCCTGAAATACTGTATATATAATATATATTAATCGTTGGTGTTGCCTGCTTTTTTATTTTGGACATATATATGTGTTATACCTAACTATTGCCTAAATGCAATCATTTTGGCTACTAACTTTCAGACTTTCTAGTGTTAAAAATGTTTAGCACTATGTACGTACCTTCGTTACTTTATTGTTAGCAGAATTATAATTTGATGTATTTTTTGTTCGATCATGTCTATCATATCGTTTTGACTTGCTCATATTCCTTCCAAATGTTTTCATAGCATCGAACATGTTCGTCCCTAAGGGCATACTTTTCCGCCATTAGACAAACTTGGTCACTATCAATATCATCACATTAATGCACCCCACATATTATAAACACAAAGGTGGAATGTTGTAACTACTACGACTTATTATGCTTCCTTATTACCAAACCAAAAATCGACATTTTAATAATGAAGAATAATGAAGACGTAGCAACCACTCCGCATTCGCTTCTAGAAGCACACAAAAACGTCTTGTTTAATAGTAGTTTTTGATATTAAAAAAAAGTTGTATTTATTAATTCCGATTTATGACTAGGAATCGTAGACAGAGGTTTAACACTGATGAAAATAATTGAATGTGTGTGAAGTGCACATAGAGATGTAATACCTGGATTGCTTTGGTTGCGTTCTCAAGACGATATATCATTTTTAGTGAAGTGGATTCTGTTCGTTTTTGTAATGTATTTATGTTCTACTTCTTGCATTGCTAGGATTGTTGAGGTTCAGCTTGACCTTGTAGAATCGTTTGTATTTATTAGTCATGTTACAGCGCGATAGGGGATCTGCTTCTCAACCGTGACGACCTTAACTGTTTCTTGTTGTTTCACCTCGATACAATCCACTTGTTGACATTACAAAAAATTGAATAACTGTATTTACTTGTTACATTTGTTGCACGTTGCAAAATGTGAAGATCACAAGAATATCTTAATCAATTTAATTTGCAATTAACTGGCACATCTCAACAACTGTTACCACTGAGTTTTCTTATTCTAGGGAGTTCCAATTTGTTGAAATTTCCAGTGTCTAGCAGTCTAAGTGTTGTCTTTGATTTCTCAAATAAATTGCGTTATGCAGATTGCCGAAAAGAGGCAGAAGAGATATGTTGGAATCAGTTAAAGAAGAGCATGTGACGTAATATGTTATTGCTATACCTAGATTGCTTCTATTTAAACAACAAAAACGAAGTCGTACCTCAACATGTCAATAATTGCATACGGGATGACCATTGTTAGGTTGTATATCAACCAATATAATTAATATTACTGTTTATACTGGATGCATGTTTGAGTTGCAAACTTGAAATATCCACCATAATAAATCAACATTCAATTAGAATGTCATTGAGGATGTTTTGGCTTGTTTGATGCAGTCCTACATCAAACAACACACGAATTTACTTGCTTTCATTTAATAATTGTTGAAGTACATCAACCGAAGCAAAACGCATGACATAAATGCTATCTTACCTCGTAGGTTTGGGTGTGCTTCACTAATAGAGTGATACAAAAGGAAAGTAAAATATCACAGCAAGCAACAATGTATAATTTGAATAATTGTGATAATAATAAATCATATAGAAAATTGCAAGTGTTCATGTCTCTACGATAACGAGCTAGTGAATTAAAAGCAAAGTTGTTGTAAACTTATCTCGGGAAATAATCAACATCCGTGTAAATCATGTAGGAAAATTCGCGTAGGAAATTATATTTAAAACACGCTTTGATTGTTTTGGATTCGATGTTGGGAACAATGCACGTGGTTTGCATGTGATAATTTATGCACACCTTATGTTGCAAATGCAGCTTGGAAATTGTTCAATTCCAATAGGGTTTTATATTCTTCCTGAGGCACATCTTCTAGTATGTATTGAACATAAATTTAAATGAGTCTAATTTGTTTCTTGGTTAGAAATGTTAAATTCTTTATTTATATTGTGTGGATTGTTTATTTTTAAGCATAGAACATATTTGCTTTGTTCTTGTGGGATTTTACAAATGTTGATGGCAATTTTTCCCAAAATATGAACTTTGTTACATTCTACATATTTAGATGTGCTGAATTAAAGTTTGTAAGCATTTCTCTCCTTGAGCTTTAGATTTTTCCTTTAAAACTGCCAAGATCTTTATTTTGGTTTAGTGTGCGAACTATCGCGTTTTATTAAATTAAGTGATATAAATTAAAATACTAATCAATATTGAAGAAATATAAAACAAATTCAAATAGTTGTTGAGATTTAGAACTAGTCAAAGTAATAAAAAGCTTGCCATGCAGAATTCGTGTTAAGTTCGGACATACCTAGCAGTAAGAAGATTAAGGTAAGCAAACTAGGAAATATTACACACAATTTACACTGTATTCTGTTTGCATTGTCTGTATAAACCAACAAATAGTATCTAAAATATTTGAATGTTAATCAACGTATGTGAAAGCGTGAACAATAATCAATTCGGACAATAAATCATGTAGGAAACGAATTAAAACATGAAGTCTCCATCTATAATGAAGTCGACGTTGATTCAGCCATAATTGTTTATTGCATTGCAAGTGCATACTGCACATAGAGCAAAGAGCGATAATAGAGTTTATAGAAGTTCGAGACACTTTATTCTTGTTCATTAATTCGTAACAGGTTTTGTTTGCGCTGGAGAAAGCTGAGACTGGTGATGGCTGGTGATGGCGAATGACATCATTTAGCATTTTATTTGTAAGAAAATGCAATTTGTTTAATTAACCTGTTTTGTCGCCGGTATAGATTGAAAGTAATACCATCTTTGCAATAATGGTAAACCTGATACTTTCGGTGCGATGTATATTTCATGTTATGGATTGGTTTAATTTGAATAATGATTTATTTTGTTTGCAGTGGGTTGGATCTGCAGTATTGGCAGTTGGGACTTGGTTGGCCATAGAAAAGGAATCATTTATTAGTTTACTGCGGATTGTCCCCAAGGAATATGTTAAGGTAGGTCTTTAAATAAAATTTATTATATGAAGTGTTTCGTTGTTTTCGGCCCCGACTGTCTGATACTTTTCTATAACACTAACTATCTGCTTAGTGTTTAAAAGGTTTTCTTTGGGTACTGAACTGCTTACTTGTTTGCATCAATTTTCATCTCCTACAGTCACATAAAGTTTTAATAATGACAAATCATCATTTTTTAAATGATCATATTTTAAACCAGTACAATGAAGTCGAATTAATCATCAACTGAGACTTTAGGCAAAAATCTATCACAGTATATCATTTTTGTTTTGTATCGAACGTTTTTTAATTAATTTAATTACGTATCTAAGTTTATTAGTTTTTTATGCTAGAATATTTCTTAGAATGTGCACTCGCAAAGAGACACGCCATGTCGTATATAGGAATTACTTCTAAAAAGAGTTAATTTAGGACCAACCGATATTTCAATTTACTACGATTAGGAATAAAAGAAATCGATTTTAGTTGGAAACTCTTTAAGAAATGTTTGTAACTATTTAATGAACTTCAATTATATATTGGTGCTCTTCTCGTTCTACAAAATTATATGAAATTAAAACCACATTAGCGGTCTCTCCGGTATTGCTAGAAATGAACATTGCGGAACGTCATGATGTATCGGCTGCATCTTGCCATAAAAGATGCGAGTTGTTTAGACGCCAAGTTTACAATTTTACATCGCATTTATGCAGATTTGCACGATAGCAACGTAGGTGTAATATCAACGGCGATAGTCAGAAAATTACTTGCTAATGATGAGAACTAGAACGTATTTGCATGGATACTTACAATCGAACCTGTTCAGTAAGCGATTCAGACCATATATCCCTTTGTTCCTTCTAAGACACATTACGAAAGCAATCAGTATATTTCAGCCACATTCGATGTGTGGGACTGATAAGGATCATCATTTGAATGTAATGTGATTCAAAGGCAATTTCCGGTTCTAAATGCTTTTTCAACCATAGCCAAAGCTGAGAAATGCTTTATATGTGCTAGAAAAAGTTGGAAAATTGTGTGGAAAAGCTGCTATGGTGTGCTTGTAATGTACACAACGCGCAAGTGAATGCCAAGTGCATTGAACCATGCATGAACTACAAGAACTGCACGAGCATGCTGCACCATAGGTGTTTGAATTGTTGGGGTTAACCATGGATTTGTATTGGTGAGTGTATTGCATACATTTTTATTTTCCCATTTTTCGCGTAGAATATCTTAATGGTACATAGTTAATACAAACTGTCGGGAAAATATATTAAAGCGTCATTAAGGATGGGAATTTATTTATTCTGTACTAGTTCATTTCACATTCGTAGTCACGTGCACAATAATTGCAATTGCAAAGAATTGCATGTGTAATGCGCTGATTATTCACAGCAAAGCTTGAGCTTCCACTAAAATAAACTGAAGTTAACTTATTTCAGATTAATTACACATGATAATTAATGTAAAATTGTTATTTATTCGTTGGTGAACCAGGACTTGCACTCATCATATTAAATCGATCAACAATTGTTCTGCACCAATTAAGTGCCATAACATTTAAGCAAAGTCAGTGTTGGCAAATTTTTTTTTTTCTAAAACTTTTACAGATTCAACTGTACATGATTATATAAATTTCAGACCTAATTGCATATTAGTTTTTATGCATTGTTTTGTTTATTGTATAT